>VOQK01002386.1:42715-54260 GCA_015052645.1 Benitochromis conjunctus
TTTCTTTTTTTGCTGTACCCATTTTGAATAAACTGATTTCATATCCCTCCAGCCTTCCTGTCTCCATGCTCATTGCCTGCAGCGCTGGGATGCTTAAAGTCACTCAGGGGTCGGCAGACTTATTCGCATTCATGCGCCGCTCCGTTTGTTGGGAACGGGGAGTTTTGACGTACAGGGGTGCCAGCTTGGTTCACGGAAACATTTGACATGCCGGTGCCAATTAGGTCCAAAACCTTCCCTCAGGACACACACATACACACACGCACAGAATCCCACATAAACACTCATGACCTTCCCCGAGGCCTCCAGCTGCTTGCTGTATAATGAAGGCTGTGAAAGTAGAGGAGGGAAAGTTTGTGCTATGCTGCTACCGTTGCTGCTGTTACCTGAAGCCCTGCAGTGGTGCACAGCATTGATCTAACAGTACTGTAACTGTAGGCTGCAAAATGCATCTTTAACATATCTAGGATCAAACGAGTGTAGCCTGTGCTGATGTCTCAAATAATACACTGCTAAGATTTAAAAAAATACTAGTTATGCTGTGGTTTGTTTGCACTTTTGAATTCTTGCTGTGACGCGTCTCTGAATTTGCTTTTATTTACTCTGCTTGACTGTTCTGTTAAACTGCATTTGGCTTGGATAAATCCTGTTCTTCTGACGGATCATTTTCATCTTTTTTTCTTCCGTAGAAACATCACGATTGCACACACAAATGGTTTTCTTACTTGGCTTGGTAAAGGTTTTCATTCATCTAGGCAAAGTTTTTGACTGAGTCCTTCTGTTACAGGTGAAAGTGTTTATTCATGAAACACAAATTCAGTAGCGTCAGTGCGTTCTGAAGTTTTGTAGCTTCAAACTGATGCTGAATAGACCAGTGGCTCATGGAGACTAATGTCATTCTCACAATAGTTTTTAACCATCAAAAACTAAAAAGAGGCGTTATCTTATCTTTTATAGTTATTGCCTAGCCAACATATAACTTGCCACAGTATCAGTATTTCCTCCTTCAAGTGATGATGCTGACTTTAAAGAAAATGACTGAGGGGGTTCTGGAAAACTGGAGGGAAATATCTTAACTGTTAGCTTCCTGCTACTTAATCATGTGCTTTACAAAAAACTTTGTTGACCTTTATGTCACTCGCAGACAGGATAAAATGCAACTACTGTGACATCGCCTTTTGGTTTCTGGGCCGCTGTAAATATCAGGGCTAGCTTGCTAGCGTTAGCTGATAACTAAGAACTCCACTATGTGGACACTTTTAGCTTAAAAAAAACTTTGGAAGCTAAAATCAAGGCTTTAAAATGGGAGGTGGATGACATCAGTCCCTACATCCATCTTTTATATACAGTCCATGCTGCTATGGTCTTAGCAGGGTTAAAACATTTGTTAACATTTGTAAAGCATTTTATGAAATTACAAATTATGGTTAAGTTTATGGAATTTGAAATACAAGCTATAAAGCGTTGGGTAATAACATTCACTGCTAGGTTCATTAGCAAAAATAGATGCATTTTAGACAGTTTCATTAAAGTCATAACAGTAGAAGATCATTTTAAGACGGCATCATATTGAAAAAACAAATTGGGGCCTTTTTTTCCCTACAGTACATTCTTTGAATCATATTGATTAAAATGGACTGAATGTATTGAAAAATAAACACATTGGTTTTGGCGTTTCACTGAAAATTATAGAATGAGCCTCAGCCTTTAATGATTATACTAGTAAACAGAATAAGCGTTGCCACATATATTAAAGGTTTTCGAGGCTTTGCGTAACCCTTTCAAGTCATCAACCGTTATTTCAACTTTTGCAACACTGTGCGAAGGTTTTAAACCACTGACCTCAACTAACCAGCGCTCTCCCGAGCTTTCTGCTCCCATTTTAACTGACTGCGCTGTTCAAATGAGCTCGACCTGACTCAACCTGCTGCACCCCACTGAGGAGGCCGCTCATGAATATTTTAACAGAAGTTTGCTTATTGCACAATGAACTGTTTTCCCCACTGCTTGGAGCCACATACACGTAGGCGCTCATGCATGAAGCCAAGCGAGTATACGCACACATGCGCACACATGAACATGCAAAACTACATTTCCTCTCACTGCGGTAGTTCTCCTTCACTGTAAGTACAGGTACACATGCCTACACACAGATATCACACACACACACTGTAATTTGATGACTTTAGATGCTAATGAGCTGTTGTGGTGTTTACCCGACACGCATGGTGGGTGTCGCATGGGGGCATCGCTGCCTGTTTTTAATGATGTTTATTTGGCACACGTTTGAGGAGTGAATGAAGGGGATGAGGGGCATGTGTGTATGTGTGTGTGTCTGTAACTGACTGGCAGATGTTTAAGATGAAGGAGGGAACTCATCCAGCAGATATCTCCGGCAGATAACTGAACATGTCACGACCCGGCGTTCGAATGAGGAAACACGAGTGGCACTTTGTGTCTGTGCTGTTTGAGCTTTTCACTGGCATGCTCTAATTGTTATTCTCTTGTCTTGCTGATTGCTGAAGCGTGTTTGACTCTTTTGAACAGAAACAGATTTGTTAGGTTATCAAAGGGCATGCTTCAACTTGCATTAATGTTTCTGTGAAGTGGACCAAAATCTCTGAGCAATGTTTCCAGCACCTCGGTAAATCCCTGCCATGAAGAATTAAGGCAGTTCTGAGGGCGAAAGGGTCTCCAACAACGTACCAACAAGGTGTATCTCACAGCGAGTTAGTCAGTGAGTGTATAAAAGATGGTCAGAAACATTCTTTTGCCACTAAATGGTTTGTAGACTACAAAACTTAAAGTATGACATTTTGGCTCTCACTATCTTGATTTTTTTCAGAGTCAGAAAAGATCATATTTAGAGGAAAAAGTGGAGTCCCAAGTTATTAGCAAAAACTAGGTAGCGTGGTTAACACTGTTGGTTAAGTTACTTGAAAATAGTAATTAGTTACTAATTACTGATTACTTCTCCAAGAACGTAATCCCGTTACTTTACTGATTACTTATTTTCAAAAATAATTAGTTACTTTATTACTTAGTGACTTTTAAAAAACATGATACACAACCTGAATACGTAATAAAGCAATACACTTTTCAGCCCAGTTATGTTTTTTCTCCATAATCCATCATATAAAATTGAATCAAAAGAAATAGTCTCTTTTTAAAACTCTTTTTAATTAGTTTTAATCTTTTAACTTCATGCACCAAGCAAAAATTTAATCATATGCAACATTCTCTGACTTGAAGAAATTTGTTTAATATTTAAACCTATTTTCTGCATATTCCAGCATATAAAATAAAATAATGTTTTGTGTTTACAATCACTCTTTCAAATAGATGCAAGTAAAACACAGCAGAAAATAAATAAAATAAAAAGCTTCAGCATCACTAAGTCCTTAGCTAAGCTCTTAAGTCTGTTTTCACCTGTTTAGCAGGAGTGGGGCAGGCGGAGGTTTGCCCGGTGGAGGTTTGCCCGGTGGAGCGGTCATGTCAGTGGGGGGATCCGGGGGTTTCTCTGTGAATGTCACATTCCCATGGCGGCATGCTCGGTGCTTGCTCAGGTTTGAACTAGAACTAGAACTTGAACTAGAAATAAGTTTTCTTCCCATGCAGAGTGTACAGCGGACGCTAATGTTTTTGTTACTTTTTACGGAATCAAACTCAAAGTAATGTAAGTACTTCCAAGCTTAAAACGCTGCATGGTCGTACTCTCTCCCGCGCTCCATATTATCCATTGTTGATCTATACACGTCTGTCACTGCCACAGACGTCGCACGCTCGTACGTCATGAGACACTCTCACAAACAAACAAAATCATGGTTTAGTAACGCAGTAATGCAGCGTGCTTACGAGAAAGTAACAGTAATCTAATTACTTTTTTGAAATAGTAATCCCTTGCTTTACTCATTACTTGAAAAAAGTAATCTGGTTACAGTAACTGCCCATGCCTGGTGGTTAACATGGTGCATCACACAGAGTTACCTGATAATACAGTCCAGTCAGAGTCATGTGGGAGCTAGAGCTGATCCAAGAGCCAAGAGGCAGGGTACACCCTAGACATACCTAGGGCCAGATTATTGAAAACCATATCTTATCTTCAAGACCTCACAGTCTTTAGTCTGTTTCTCTCTGTTCTCTTCTCTTCCCTTAACCCCCAGTTACTGCCCCTCCCCGAGCCTGGTTCTGCCAGAGATTTCTTCCTGGTAAAAGGGAGTTTTTCAACCCCACTTTTGCCAAGTATTCACTAACAGGGGTTATCTGATTGTAGTGTCTTTTCCTTACAATATTTCAATACGGAAAGATCACTTGGAAGAATTGAACACAATTTATTGAGATAGCAAAAATTTATGTGTTTGGCAATTAGACTCTGATGACCCATCATGGCAGAATGGAATCCCAGCGGCGAGAGGATTTGGGACAAGACCCCTGTTCCAGAATTTCTCCTACGTGATCACACTGACAATCACCCATTGTAGTACAGCCCAAAGGTGTTCTACTGGCAGTTCAGGTCTGGTGACTGGGTAGTATGGGTTCGTATAACCATTTGAAATGTTTTTGGCGATTTTCATACTTTGAAGTTAGCCATTAGATGATAATAAGCTGTAGCCGTAAAGGGATGCTCATATCAGCAACAATCTTCAGATGCAGTAAGCTGTGGAATTCACAATTCATGACTGATTGGGCCAAAGAGTGCCTTAAAAAGGTCTCCGCACTATTACACCACCAGCAGCTTATGTGAACCTAAGTTGCTGTAGCCCATCTAAGCAATGTATTTCACAGTTGTGCATTCTGAAAAGCGTTCCTGCTCACCAAAATTGTACAGACTTGTTTTCCGCGTCACCGTATGCTTTTTCGTTAACTCCAACCACCCTCAGCTCTCTCATCCTTTCTGTCAGCAAAGCTGCTGTTTGCTGGAAGTCACTGACATCCCATTTTTCCTCCACTCTGATATTTGATGTGAACACGCATGAGTACAGCTTCTGAACTGTGTCTGAGGGAATTTGTGCTTTGCATTGCTGCTGCATGATTTGCTGATTGTGTGAAAACATGAGAATAAGCAGGTGAGCGTATATGCCTGATGAGCAGATAATTTTGTATTCCAAAACTTTTCTATAAGAAACAGTCAGTGCCTTGGGAAGTAGAGCATCTTTTTGCACATTACATCTAAGGTCATAGCCACCTGACAGGGAATCTCTTTGTGAGTGTGTTTGTGTGTATTTGTTATACAGTGTGCCGCTGCCTGTCACCAGAACATCACTGGAAAGGCTGATGAAAGCTGCTGGTTGTTGGCACCTTAATTTCTGTTGTCCTCCAGAAGGACGACACAGGGTGTGTGTGTGTGTGTGTGTGTGTGTGTCTGTGTGTGTCTGTGTGTGTGTGTGCTCTGACAGAATATAGATGGTTTATGTCAACAGATGTGACTTTGCTGAGTGCAAAAAATAATAATCAGTTTAAATGTGATCACATTTGCAACAACATTTAAAGATGCAATACATTTTTTTCTATTTTTACTTAAATCAGTCTTTACAGGGAAAGGTGTCACATACAGATTTGCCAAGTCTTCTTTTAGACTGCTGGAGATACAGCTGGTAGAACACAGATGCGTAAATGGATCAGTTGCACTTGTAGGCTATTTGTCACCAAATATACCCATACAGTCACAGAGTCACACATGAATGTGTTACAAGTGTTTCAGAGCTCTAATGTGCAGTTGTCATGTTAGAAATAAACGGTAACACAAATTAGAAGAGTAGCAAGTACAGGCAACATCATGAAAGGACAGGCTCCTGCATGGCATGTACCACCGGCAGATAGAGGAAGTGGCTGACATCCCATCAGTGGCTGGACAAAGATGGACTGAAAGACAGCACAGAGGCACTAATCATGGCAGCACAGGAACAAGCTTCATGAGCACAGGATCCATAGAAGCTGGGGTCTACCACACCAGGCAAGATCCAGCACAAAACCGCATGGTGCAAGATGCTAGCAGGAAGGGCATACATTGAATGCCATAACCAAGTATGCAGCAATATCTGTTCTCAGTATGGCCTGGAAGTGCCATAGTCAAAATGTGACATGCCCTCCAGGGTGTTTGAGAATGACCAGGACAAGATCATGTAGGACACCCAGACACAGATGGCTAACTCAATTGGACATAGTACTAGTGAACAACTAGAGGATGAAGGCTGTAGTGATAGATGCAGCTATACCAAGTGAAAGCAACATCAAGAAGAAGAAAAACAAGAAGGTCAAGAAATACTAAACGCTGAAAGAGGATCTTGAGAAAATGTCCAGCGTGAAGGCAGCAGTGGTCCCAGTGATAATAGGAGGACTCGGTGACCCCCTAAGTTGGGCGAGTGGCACCAGCGGATCCCAGGAACAACATCGGAGATCTCTGTCCAGAAGAGCGCAGTCCTAGGAACAGAAAAGATACTGCACAGGACCCTCAAGCTCCCAGGATATTTCCAATCCTCTTCTGAGATTCTAGTTTTCAAATCTTTCATTTAGCTTATAACGTGAACACACTGATGAGCAGGCTAGAAACACGTTTTAAAACTTAAGAGGTGATGGCCTTTATTAAAACGACTCCTTTTCATCATTATTTCTGCAGGTGTTTGTGAGGGTCTAATAAGTAAATCGTATTATTTTGTTATTATGAAACAATGACATGCCTTTTTAATTGGCACGGCAGACCTTTCTCTACATATATTTCTGTGAAAACAAACACATGGCAGTTCAGTAGTGTGCAGGAGAAGTGGTGCACCTGTTTCCTCTTAAAGTATGAGCTAATTTAGCAGCTTTTTTCATACTGCCCTCTTTGAACTAAGGAAGCCAGATGATTGAGATAAAAGAACACCTGAGCCTGGTAGTCTGTTTCTTCATTTTATGCCACAATTAGTGAAGATGAGCTGGAATTTAAGGTTGTTTTTAATTTTCTATGCGAGTTTTTTTTCCTTTATGTCGTTTTTTTAAGCTGATACTAAGAAAAATCATTTATCTTCGTCTGTAGGAAATTTCCAACAATCTCAGTGTTCCCACACTTTCCACCTGTGTTGTCTCACTCGAGTTATATTAAATATCCTCCTGAAAATGCAGGCATGTTATGTATTCAACTTACAAGGCTGAAACAAAGCAGCTTAATTGAGTTCTTTTAAATATTTGCTTTAGTTTAATCTCCAATGCCGGTGTGGCCACAGGCAGGAAATGAATCAAAAAATATGTTAAAAACAGGTGAAAGACGTGAAATTGAGCCGATGGTACAGAAAAAAAACTTTCAGGAAGGACAGCAGATGTCAGGCAAACATCTCCTGAGTGGCTCTGCAGCAGAACTCTAGCACAGACTCTGCATTATATGATTCCTGTGCACTCGATTGACAAATTAAAGCTATTTCCCCCTTGCCGTTTGTGGCAGGCAGAGGCAACTTTTAGTTCCCATTGCACTTTGTCCATCTTGTTTTTCCTCTCATCTCTCTGAGGCTCCTCAGCCCCCATCTCACTTCATCTTCTCCCATCGTCTCATTTTCGTTCTTCCGTCCAGACACTCAGAGTTATTTCCCAAGCTTTTTGCTGTCTTGATTTTTAATTACAAAGTCTTTTGAGTGGGAGGGTTGCGGTGCGTCCGAGGTTGAGGTAATCATAATGTGGTTATTCATGTCACATCTAAAGGAAGGAAAGGGAAAGGTGGAAGTAATTGAGTCCGTGGCAGATGCAAGCACCTCTGCTACTGCCAGAGAGTAATGAGCGCAAGTGTGGTGGAGGCTTTGTTTGGATGTTTATCAGTCTGTCCATCCGCTTGTTTGTTTACTTGTCTATCACGGTGATTGCAGAAGGAATTAAACATGCTATGTGCAGTGCTTTTGAAGATACTACATAAATTGTGAAGGCTTGGAAAAGATGCTTCAGCAGGACACATCAACAGAAAGAGTGATTTTTTTTTTTTTACAGTTTTTATGCTAATTATGTGCTCAAAAAATAGTTACAGACCAAGCCTTAGTAATTAACACCAATAAAAGGTCCTCATGATAATTATTGTTTTAGAACTGATAAAATGGCATATAGCTGCATGTATGAACAGAGGTGGCAAAAGTACAAACATTTGTGACAGTAGAAGTACAGATACTAAAAAAGAAACTTTTGTCAAGCTAGTCAAGTCATATTAATATTAAATGAACTATATTATCATATTAATATCATCATAAAATAATATTAATGGGAATAAGTGGGAATACAAACTTTATTTCAGCTTAGATTCAGATTCTAATGAATGTACTCAGCTTGAACACCTGTTCTGTAGAAGACAAGCAGACAAAACCAAAGGGAAAATTTAAAAAACACCAACTTTGTACCTAAACAAAAAAGTGAGTTTAGTCAGGGGTTAAATTGGAATTTAGTAGGTGGGGGAACCCTAAGAGCGGCTGTAGGGGTGGAGTGTTGGGAAAAGAATCCCTTAGAAATAAGTCCCATTCACTTTTATTGTGAGTGCAAGTACATTTTAAATACGGGCTGTATTCAGCTGACCTGTCCTGCTGCCCTTTGTGGTTTTAGCGCACTGGATTCAACAAGGTAAGCAGATGTTGCAAGAGCTATCGTGGTTGAGTTCCCACCCCAGACAGTATAAAGCTGGAATTCAGTGAGTGAATCTAATCAGCATCATCAGTTTAAATTTAAACTGATGTCCGCTACCTTTGATGTAAACTCACATGAACAGCACAGCTGCCTGTGTTGCCTGCACTAAACTGCCTAGTACTTTAACACTGTCTTTAATTAACTCCCTTTATTATGTCCGTGCCTCTTCTGAAGCACTACAGAAGAGAAAGTACCACCACCACAACTTGACATCTGCAAAGAAAAATGCCACTTCAGATTGTCAGAGCCTATCTTTGTTGTCAACACATATATATCAGAACAGTTTGATATATAAAGGTGAAAAGGAGGAATAACTCCCCTCAAACGTCTTAGACCTAAAGTAACATAAGCCTGTCTTGAAAATATAAGGAGTCACTCTTTTAGCTGCTCCCTTTAGAGGTTGCCACCGTCTGCCTTTCCTTCTCTCTCACTGCCTTCTAACATGCCTTCCCCCTTTTTTCTTTCTTTGTTTTCAGCCAACAGTAGCACAGTTTCCACCAGGACCCTGTTGCCCAAAAGTACTGGAGGCGGTCATTGTTAACCTGGCCCTCGACCAACCTGGTATGGAAACCTCATTCTCTATGT
Source organism: Benitochromis conjunctus (assembly GCA_015052645.1). Lineage (NCBI taxonomy): Eukaryota > Metazoa > Chordata > Actinopteri > Cichliformes > Cichlidae > Benitochromis > Benitochromis conjunctus. The sequence continues at coordinate 51,932 of VOQK01002386.1, forward strand.
GTTTGATTTTACACCACCCTTCCTGACACCACATCCCCATCTATTGAGGCTTGAGACCAATTATGTGCCAGAAAGTGATTTCTGTTGTATCTGTGTGTATTTTATGCCTAATATCATTGCTTGTATTGGTAACTAGACTACAGTTCACATGGTTATATATAAAATGAAGAACTTACCTGTTTTGCGGGGGTCTTTATGACTACATTATAATCAATCTGGTGTGTTTGGGGAACTTAAAATATCTTTAGAGAAAATTGATGTTACATTTATTGCACATTCGGGTGCTCTCTTGTCCATATCTGTCTTGAGAGAAATGCCATTGACTTTTTTCTACCAGGATAACTAAAGGATACATAGAAGTGACTTTGCCACCAACTGACTGCAACTTCCACCTTGTCACAGGAGTGTTCTTTCTGGGTCAAAATGGCTTGATATCATTCATGAGAGATATTTTTGACAGATTATAGGCCAACAAGTCATTTACAGCAGTTTAAATACTATCAATCATTTTTCAGCAAATACCAGAAATCACTTTTTGGCAGACAATCACTTTTTCCTGTGACACAAGCAGATTGACTGGGTGAGATATTTAGAGATATTTATATGAAAATGTAGGGGGGAAAAAAAACTGTCCGAAAAAAAAAATACTCAAGTTCATACCTCTGAGAATGAACTTGGCCATTGCTGCTAATGATAAATGGAATTTATGGATATGGAAGAGCAGTTTCTCCATGTAGCTTTAATAAGGCAAATCTTTGTTGTTGAATTTTTTCATCTGCCTCATTTCTGGGGTATTCCTGCTGCTCTCTTCTTCTTGTCACACCTTCATTCTCAGTTTCATCATCATGCTACTCTGATCCAGCGATCTTCTTACCTGCCTCCTCCGAGTCAATCAGTTTCTGATCCGCACTCTTTAAGCCTTATTGCTATCCTGTCACTCTGTCTTTCAAGTCGTCATTCGTGCAACCCTCCACCACCTCATCCTGGATGTTCCGGGATTCTGCTAACTCTACTCCACCACCAACTAGTATTATCTGGACTCCTGGGTCCTGTCCTATTTCATGCCAATCACCCATGTGCACCAGTAACGTTTTCTACATTCAAATGATTTTGGAATGTCTCCTTATCAAACTAAAACTAGAGATCATACAAAACACTGCCGGTTTTACCTATAAAGCTGTAATCCAAGTGCATGGCAACAAAGGAGTTGCTTCCTTAAGGCAGTGTAGTGAACACAGAAATATTAAACCACCAATGGGCATCCCTAAACACAAACCTTCAACTAAGTTAGAATATAAACTGCAAAAATAAAAGCCTTCTACACTTAAGTCAATTTGAACATGCCTGCATAGTGTCCCCAGATCGTCTGCGTGCAAGCCTTTCAGCAACAAAGAAATGGGTATTGATCATTTTATAACTGTGTTCCCATTTGGAAATTGCCTCTTTGTCCTGAAGTTCTTCAAGTTTAGGGAAAATAACTTTCCAGAGCTTTCAAACTCCCATTGGTTTGTCTCTAAAGTAAAAGGCGAATGGAGTGAGTGACATTACTTCTGCAAGCTTCCACCAAACCACGCAATTCAAGGATTTTGATGTCTGCATGCAGTTTTGTTCTTAAACAGTCGTGAGTGCTTCCAGTCTGCTTAAATTACTCTACTTGTCAGGAATGTACATACTCACCATTTAAACCTATTGTTTGCTCAAGGTGGCTTAATACACTTGACTTTCATCTGTCACATACACGTCAAAGACTAGCTTGTTGGACTCTGTGTTCATTAGTTTGCAGAGGTTATCTTATTTCAATGAGCTACTTGTTTAGGTCTAAGTAGACACCAAAGTATTGAGCTGGGGTACGGGTAGATTATGGTTGGGGCCGAACATGCCTTTGCAACGCAAGACACATAATTTGTCATGCAAAGCAATGCTTGTTGCATGCTAACTTTAGCGCAGAAGGATCTGCATGCACTTGTTTACATGACCACTTTATGTTCACATAAACGGTGCTGCTCTCCATTTCTCATTTATAATGGAAGATAACAGCATATTAAGCCTGGTAGAAGGGTAGTAGATGGTACCAACTGGTGATGTATGTGACTTATAACTGATAATGATGCCTAGTCAGTGCGTCTGATTTGAGTGCCATATCAGGCACAAGTGCTCAGTTTATTAAAAACTTACTCCTCTGCCAAACTTTAAGTCGGATTACGACCGTCTCTACCATTGTAGCATCTCTCCCCCTGCGTTCTTCTCCATTATTAAAGTTTCTTTTTTTAATGTAGTGGCATGGCCCTGAACCCTTCAGATTCTCAAGTGTGATCATCTTCATTATTCC
>VOQK01002393.1:0-12737 GCA_015052645.1 Benitochromis conjunctus
TTATCCTCAGTCAATCCTAATCACATAAACTATCTGGATGCATGAATGTAAGAAAGGATTAATTACAGGATGAAGGAGGATCCATCGTCATTCCCATTTTTCAATTTAACTGGATTATCATCATCTTCCTTAGCGCCATGAAATTGCCTAAGCTGCCCAGAGTCTGATACATATTTGCCCACAGACACTTCTGCCCTTGAGTGAGCAATAGAGGAGAGAGTAGAGGGGAGCCATTATCCTCCACAAGAAGATCACACATTCATATCCCCTTCTTTTCTGCTGTCTCAGTTTTTAATGTTCCTCTGCCGCCTACCTGCTTTCACTCACATTCTCTCTCTCTTTTGCCCCCCAGAAGCCCCCTCCTATCGTAATTTTCCTCTCTTACTCCATTTCTCTCTTCCACTCAGGTCTCTTTCCTATCCCACACAGCTGTCTATCATTTTCCCCGCCGATCTCCTCTTCTCATTCCCTCTCTGCTGTCATGGTTTCTGTCCCCTCTCATTTCTTTCATCCTTCCCACGTTCACTTAATCTTTCAAATTAATCTGCTTAATGAGCCCAGCTTCTGTGCAACTGAGCAGCGGCGCATAAATGTGTACGTACCAATCTGCAAACAAAAACACGCACAAAGGTGTCTTTGCACATCTGCGCGCACGCACAGTGATACGCTGGCAGCAACTTTGCAAATAGGGAGCGCTCGAGTCACAAGCAGCAACATTCAAACATATGTAAATGACCACGCACACTGTTTCAATAGTAGTCATCACTCCTTTTCTCTAATAATACTGCCAGCAAGCAAAAAGAAAGGAAGTCTTTGATTTATGTGTCCAGTGATTTGATTGGGTAACCCTTTCATGGCACTTCATTAATTAGCAGATGGATACAAGTAAATGGCAGGGTGGAGTATACCATAAAGGACTAGTTGGGAGGGGCTGAGCCTTTTCCCTTAATTAACTCCTGCATCTGAGGAGACATGAGCTGGATCAAAGAGCATGTGTAATAAAGTCCATAACCAAAAAGCAGCGAGCAGAGAGTTTTTCTATCATTTGTCTCTTTTCTGGTGTCATCTCTTTGTAGTGGCACCTGAACTTTCATTTAGTTTACAAGTGTTTTGTAGGTGGTGAGAGAAAGACTTGCTGGCACTTATACAAGGACATTTTACAGAGGTTACATGCTACATGAAAATCTCTGTGCTCCTCCTTGGGGATTCAGAAGTGGGTTCAAGGAAGACATCCCTTGGGCATATCTGTAAAACCCGAAGAGTCATTTTCAGAGCTGACTCCTTTCTGTGTGAAGTCTCGTCTCCGAGCTCCCTAAAGATGTGTCATCTACACAAGATAAGAAATACTTTATTTATTACAGTTATTTGGGAAATTCTTCAAGCTATCAAGGCAAAACTATTCAGTAGCTCTTAGCTTTTGACTCTTTGACTGTTGTTGACGTTTATGAATTTTGTTTTCTATGCCGCTTGTATTTACTAGTTCACCTAATCAAAACATACCTATGAGGTTAACAATGAAGTTCTAGCTCCACATTCTACCTTCAGTAACACAAAACTTCACCTGTACAGCTTTTGGCTCCTCCCTTAGTTCCTGTAGTGGATGTTCCTGCATATTTGGTTTGGCACAGATTTTTATGCCAGATACAATTCAGACATTTATCCAGGACTGGAGCAGGGGTGGAGCAGTATGTGACCTCTTGTGAGCCCTTTAAACTAAAATATTTACCTCAGAGAGGAGGCGTGGCAAACACGGGTATGGTACTGTAGCTGTGACACATTCTTTCAGAAAAATGGAAATAAAAATGTAATCTGAAATAATGTGCATTCAATGTAGAGTTAAATTTGGAGGATTTAACTGTACCGAGCCTTGAATTTTAGCAAGTAATCTCTGTTAAATCCTGGTATTATAAATAATGTATGTTCAATGTTCAATAGTTATAAGTCATAATTAGGGCTACTTTAATCTGCAACTGCTTATAAAGTCACATAGTGGTTACATATAATTTAGGTGGTGGATACAGCTAAAAAATAATGTCCGAAATCATTAAGGCTGTGTTAAAATCCCCTGAACACGCCGCAAAATTCCTTCATCTTCACGCTGAAGGACAAGTCTATGATTCAGCTGATGGAAATGCAACAAATACAACAATAAGCAGCTTAAGATGTATAAGGAACAGATTTCATGTAACTGTCTGCTATAGACTATTTCTCACAGGAGGCTATAACCACAGGCGTGTTGTCACGGTGGTTTTCAGTGAAATGACTGAAAAAATAATAAAGTGGACAAATATTTTTCAAGTTTTCTGTATGATGGTGAGCGACCGCGGCAGGAGAGTGAGTGCCTGGGTTACTGGTGCTGCTTGGGCATCAACCCTGATGGAGAAGAAATGTTGATGGATGGCCTCACACAGCAAAAAAAAAGAGTACAGGAGAGTTACCGAGTTAAAAATCAAGCTTTTAAACGCAAATAAACCAACACCTAGATATTATACATTCGTGTCTCTTTCTTTCGGCATGGCTTCTGTGTATGCATCATAAGCTGTAAGTTCAGTCCAGACAAAACTGAGCTTGTAACTTGGGTGAAATGCAAATGTATAAATTGGACTCTGTGTACAGCAGTCCACTCTGGATTAAGTTCCTCACTTGTGGAGTGTGACAATCTTCATTGTCATCCTTATCACAGTCACTATAATTGTCCTTGAGCGGTTCCGTGATTTGTGTGCCATTGCAGATGTTTTGAAGTATTGCAGAAGCTTTAATGACTTTATGAACCTAATTTGGTGTGAGCTGCAGCTCTCCACGTCAAACCCTTCCCTTCAGTTAGCCAAGTCGCTGCTCAGCTATGACCTATGCTTTTATTTTGGAACATTTGACTTCATATAGGGGTTCGTCTTTTTTAATTTAACTCAAACAGGTAAACGTTGATATATTTTATATTAATTACAGGTTAAACTGAAATAATAATTCTAACTTATAGCTCATGTAAAACAGAAATTCAGTATCTCAAAGTATTAGAATATTAAATATCCAAAGGATAAAATAAGACAAATAATAATAATAAAAAAGGTTCACAAAACAGAAATGTCCAACTACAGTACTTGGGTGGGGCTGCTTCACCATGAATTACTGCATCAGTGCAGCGTGGCATGGAGGTGATCAGCTTCTGGCACTGCTGAGGTATTATTGAAGCCCAGGTTGCTTTGCTCTGTGGCCTTTTTAATATTTTTTGGGTCAGGGGTTTTCATCTTTCTCTTGACAATACCCCATAGATCACAGATTCATTATGGGATTCAGGTCAGGCAAGTTGGCTGGCCAGTCAAGCACAGTAATAACATGGTCAGCAAACCATTTGGTAGGGGTTTTGGCACTGTGGGGAGGTGCTCTGCTGGGAAGGAAATCAGCATGTCCATAAAGCCTATCAGCAGATGGAAGCACAAGAGGCTCTAAAATCTCCTGGTAGACATTACATTGACTTGTCACCGGTTGGCACATGTGATTCAAATAGCTTTCTCAAGCCACTTTCAGAAAGTGTCGTGGAGGCATGTGTTGAACCTGGCCATCTTGGAACGGTGTCCAAAATCTTGCACTCTGCACAGATTTTTTTTTTTTTGCACACTGTTACTGTGGTAATGCTTCCTGTTTACAAAAATTTGTTTATTTTCTGATGGTGCAATGATGCGCGTGTGAATCCCATCAATTACACCCAACAAGCCCAAGCCCGCTATGCCCATGAATAGCCTTTTGTGAGAGTGCAAGGTGTGGACGTCCAGTGGAAATTAAATGAAATGCATCACAATGTGAGGATGTGAAAGAGCTGTAATCATTTGTATGATCACTGTGCCGATGGAAGGTTGTGACAGACCCAAATCATTATTGCTACACTGCTGCATTTTTCCAGTTGCCAAATATCTTGGTGTTGTGATCACTTTAATTTCTGGCTTTACAGCGTTACCGCACTGGGTAGGAGATGTAATGAGATTGCAACCACAAACATCATCCCTGCACGATCTAATCTGTAGCGTTTCATTAACTCAGTGTCATTCAGCATTTGGAAAGGATTTCTCCTACACCCTCTTTGTCTCTCCATCACTTTTTGTTCTGGTTGCGAAACTCGTAAGCATCATAAAAGTCCTCTTAATGAATCTTTCCTAGTAATGCAAAGATTTTCTCCTAATTTTAAGGAGAAATTTATAGAAAACGTCATAATTCCAAGAATTTTCTTAGAAATTTGTTACTAGGAACCACTTTTTTAATTGGTGGTGGCTTATCGAATTTCATTTAATTTCACTGAGCAATTTCAGTGATTTAAATTTAAAACCATAGCCAGGTAGCCTCAGGGCTAGCCAAACTGAACATAAATGTAATATTTTGTTGGATAAATTAAGAGTTAAAAAATTCACAAATGGAGCACAGGAAGCACAAGAAAAAAGACTTAACCTTAACCTTCAAATGAAAGCATGAAGTGAACAAAAGACAAAATACTAAAACAGCCACAACATCACTAACATAAAATGTTATTATTTTGCGGATTGCGGATGTAGAAAAACAGAGGAGGAAACACAACAACCCAGCTAATATAACTGGGACCACAACAGAGAGTTTGAACAGATTTCAGAGTTTCATTCTGGCTCTTCTCTCAAATCACTAAGTGCCTGATACAAGACTCAGACTGCCCTGCATGATCCATTTTACCCGCACTTGTAAGAAAGACTTGAAATTTTCCATACTAATGTGCTTGACTGTTGAGACTAAACACAGCTCTCCCTCCAGGAATTAAGCATCTAAATGGTTGGTAGCAATGTTGATGGGACCTTGAACTCAGAAGACATGGCTGCAAGTCATGTTCATTAAAAACACATTCAGATGCAGCAAACCCCTGTCACATCACCGGTAACCATATAAGGAGAAAGAACTGGTCCATTGTAAAGTTGCAGGAGAGATCCCATGTGGATCCCTTACAGATGTGACATTTAATAATTCACTAGAGCCTCCAGTTTAGTACCTTGGCATCTATGTTGTAAATAGAATATGTGTTTCACTTTGTTGTATGTAAAGCCTGATTATATCAAATCAAATCACCTTTATTTATATAGCATCAATTCACAACAACAGTCACTACAAAGTGCTTTATATGGTAATATATACCCCTTACACTATGAGCAAGCCTTTGGTGATAGTGGGAAGGAAAAACTCCCTTTTAGCAGGAAGAAACCTCCTGCAGAACCAGGCTCAGGGAGGGGCAGCCATCCGCTGGGTTCGACTGGGGCTGAGGGGAAAGAGAAGAGAGTAAAGAGGGATGGGGCAAAGACACACTGTGGGATAAAGAGCCAGAGTTGAATAATTACTAATGATTAAATACAGTAGTGGTGTATAAACACACAGGGAGTTAAAAGAGATGTGGGAAGATCACTGTAACACACTGGCGGACAATGGCACTATCTCCAATCATACACCACCAAGAAGCTAGGTTCAGCTGAGAAAAAAGAGGAAATTTAAAATTCTCCCTCTACATTTATAATCTGTTTGCAAGGAATTGAATATGACTTCTTTATTTAGAGCACAAGGAAGTGTTTCAATTGCCTAAGGAGTCTGCTGACTTGCACATTCAGTTTTTGGGGTTATGAAATGTTATAGATTAATGATTTGAGATGTGATCAATTAAAACAAAAGTCATCTTAAAAAACAAAACAAAAAAAAGACAAAGACAAAAACGCAGACTAGAGCATTACTCTGGCATGTGACAATACAAGGCAGCGCGTCTACAAATGGATGCATCTGCGTTCATCAGTCCCTCTTTATCTCTGTTTTTCAGCGTTGATGGGCTCTGTTGCATCCATACTTCCATACCCAACGTGCAAATCAGATCACAGCTAAACTTGTATCCTCTCTATCTATGAGTGTCGGAACAGATGCTAACACACGGCTTTCTTGAATAATTGATGCAATGGGCCGGTGACTCCACCAGCAGTCTAACATCACCGGCCATGGGTGGAATGAAACTGAGATGTAGTTGCAGCAGCTGCAAGGCACATCTGCTGAGAATTAAACTGGAGACAATTTATCAATAGATCCATAAAGCTCAGAGAGAAGACTCTGTGTTGTGCTGGTAATATAATAAGGCAATGTTAGAAGTAAGATGCTGCTTAAGGCCACAGAGAGCAGGCTAGCTTGCATGCACACGCATAACCTTTGATCTGTGTGGTATTAAGTTCGCTGGACATTCGTCTTGTAGCATGTGCCATACTGTGATTATGGAGCTCTTTTTCCAGCTGAGGGCAACAACACAAAAATCTCTTGCTTAAGAAGCTGTTCAGTGAAGCTGTGTTAGTTATGTAGCTGTGAAGTGGAGGATATTCTTTTTAGTCACTGACTTGTGTGGGAGAATTTGCGGCTCCTGTGTTGCACATATTCCTGTTCAGCTGGAAGCCCAGAGGAGGACTCCAGCAGCAGACTGCCGTGTGAACGTGTCGTTTTTTTAAAAGTGCAATCAAAATGTTGTCTTGCTTAACCGTATCAAACTGATTTGGGATTTAAAATGTTAATAATTCACAGCTTACTCACATCACAGGAAATAAGCATTTTTATGAGTTAAATGGGGATTAATGTGATTATGAATGGAAATTTCAAAAGGCAGCAATGGGTAGATCTTATTTTTTAATGGTTTTTCAGACTTAAGTGCCTCCATATGAAGGGCATGTGCTGTATGTGAGGAAGCATACAGGACAGTAGCCACATTCAAACTACTCAAGCCTGTTTTCAGACTTATCACCACATGGGTTAAAGGTATAGCTATAGTTTATTGTAATTGTCATAGCATAGTCAGTTCTTTTGAGGCATGTAGTAATTTCTGTAAAAACTGAAATCTTTCAACTTTGGAAAATGGCGGAAAATTAATGCATCTGAACAGCAAACGATAGCAGTCAGGCAATCAGGCAAACTCCAAAAAATATGGCTATTTTGCTGTATGATCGAAGGCATTTTATTTCAAGCCAAAACTAATTAGTGAATAAACTGCAAGCTGACTGTGGCAGAAAATAGATGGTTTGGGTCATAATCTTTTTCTTTTTTCGGGGTGACAGATCTACACAACATAAATGTGCAGCATGTTCATGTGAGGCAACGTGGGGCATGTCATTGGTGCTGATGGGCAGTGTGAAGTTTTTTAATATCTTTCTTAAAAAATCAAAACAAAAAGACAGCATAAACAGGCTACAAGTTTGGCTTTTATTAACGTAATGACAAGCATATTATATTTTTATTAGCCACAGACCACTCAGTAACTGTCCAACACTTGCTAAGATAAAATGTAGACTGGTTTGTGAGGGGTTGCTGGCTTGTCTTGGGTGAAATTGGTTATCGTGCTGCACTAAAAATTCCTTTGTTGCTAGCAGTTGCTGTGGTCACCTGCAGTTTAGAAGATGGTAAATTGTCTGCATACATTTCCCACCTACTTCCTAAGTCATAGTGAAACTGTGAAAGTGCTGGTTTGCACTAAACTGATTTTTACATCACACAGAAGGAAAGATATATGCACGTTTGACATATTTCACTTTCAAAGTAAAACTTTGGAAGTAAAATGAGTCTGCAAACACTCATCAACTACTTGCTGATCAGTAGTGAAACCTGAAAAAGTGCAACACAAACTGGAAACTTGGAAGGATTCTACAAGTTTCACGCGGTCTTCTGGGGAGTGGTTGGCAAGTAGTTGGTCAATGTTTGGAGACAGGTTGTTATTGTTCTTGCAAACTACAGGCAACAACATCAACCCGCTACCACCAAAGGACTGCAAGGAGGTACAGTACTTTTAAACCTCCTTGTAACTAATTTGTAACCAACCTAGTGAGCGGTGGTCGCCAGGGGTCACCAATCAATCCCTGAGTCTGTGTGACCGATACCCAAGCAAACACAATACGTGTAAAAAAGTTTTTTCTTATGGTGTAATTAAAATGTTGACTGTTATTCCAGCTGCTGTTCATTATCAAGGTCTGAGTCACATATTTCTTGCAGCTTGCATGAACACTGTCACTCCATCACAGTACAAAATTGAAAAATAGCTCTGAAAACCACCTTTCAGCAGATTTATCTACTTTAAAAAATTACCACCTGCATTTTTCTTCATTGCAGTTTGCATCATATTCCACCAAAATCTGCTTAGTTTGTGACTTGCGTAGCACGTTGCATTTATCACAGCTGGGAGTAACAGTGAGGTAAAAAGATGGTGACAGGTTACCCTGCAGTTGACCCATGATGATGGCTTCCCCTGCTGTCTAGATAGATCCCAGACTTTAGAAAGGACTTCTGTGTTGTTGCCATCTTCAGTCATTTATCTGATCTTAATTACGCTGTTATAATAAGACAGAGCCAAAGGCCAGAGCTTTCAACATGAAGCCAAATTTATAAAAAAGGATCTGCCTTTCTCTTTCCTGCTAGGAATCAATCCTTCATGAATCATAAACCCGAAAAAGCAGCAGAACTCCTTGAAGCTTCACAGACTTTCTTACAACCGAACCAAATCATCATGAGTGTCAACAGGCAGTATCTCAAAATCATCAATTACCAGCATAAACTCCCATATCCCCTTATCCCCACACGAACCGGCCGTGCCTTTATACTAAAACGTTATTAGTAAACTCACTCATCTGTAACTCAGTGCCAGCCTCAGCAGGGACCTAGCTAAATAGAATATGTGTTTCACTTCGATTGAGGTAAACATAGAACACTCATTCACCTGTTTCATTTTCTAAAATGTATCGATCCCATGATCCCCACGAGCCCATGTGAGCAATCCATTAGAAGTCATTGAGGTTATTTAGCCTAAATTATAATTGATCTTTTAAAAGCTGGCTGTGGGAGACCACGGGTTAAAGAACATCTTTTCCAGTCCAAGGAGAGCTGCTTAAGCGAGTATTATAAGTGGGACTCGTGCTCTGTCAAGTGAGCACCCCCTCAATTAGAGTTAAGCTTAGACATCAATGGAATCAGAGGGGAGGATTTGACTGCTCTTCTCCCTTCCCTCGGCTCTTGTGGCAGCCAACTTCTGTATGCAGCAGCCCTGTTTCACAAAGCAGATAAGAGCCATTGTGGACAAGGCGATTCATTGGTCTTATGCATCTGCAAGGACATTCCAAGGGCTATCCATATAAAGATGTACTTCAGTGTCTGCATTAAAAGCAAGGTATTTGCCTTTGCTTTAGGCTTTGCACTTAACATTCTAACTGTTTACCAGAAACCAAACGCGTTAATTAAGGTGCAGTTCAAAGCAAGCTGCCTGCTGTTCTCACAAAACCCGCAAGCTGAATTAGAAAAATAGCACAAATTTTCTTCTAAGTGCGCCATTAAAGCAAAGCACCGTGAACTCAGAATTGATGCAGAATGCAGATTGATTCGCACAAAGACTTGTGATGCTTTCATTATCTTTTGATTGCATTTCCATTCAGAATTTAAAAAGATACTATCCTTTTGCCTGCCAGCAAACACAACCGGAGCCAGATCTGGAGTAGTTCCCCCTCAAGCCAGGCAACATGAGGCAGCCCGGAAAGAACACGTGCTCTTGTGTTTTCTTAGATTTTTGCATTGAGATGTGAAGATATCAAGTGAGCTAACTTTAGGCCAGAGTAAAATATCTCATGAACTTGACAGATTTCCATTGAATACTGCGGCTACTAATACTTTCCTGCTGCTTAGACATCCTTATGACTTGGAGGATGCCCTGACATTTCCTCTAATTCTACCGTTGTGTGATTTGTTACTCAGTTTTTAGGCTGCTTACTATGAAAAATGATAAAATCGTGTTTTCATGTGAGTTTAAATTTTTTGAATTCTTTTTTATCCCTTTGCTTTTTGAACAAATACTTTCTCTAATAAAAAAAAAAAAAGCCACTTCCTCAGCAGGTTAGCATTGTCAGTGTGAGCATGTTATGCAATGCTGTGCCAAAGGACACCCCTACAGAAGTCCTGGCTTGGCTGACACTTTGTCTTGTTAACTGAGAAATAACACTCCTTACAAAAGAAATAGAGCTTTAATAATACCCAAAGGGAATTTGAAGGGCTGGGAAATTGCTTTGAAATAGTTGCTGAAATATGTGAAAGTTGCAAAATTATAATGTGCATAAATTCAGAAATTACAGGAAAGCACCGGAATTCAGTTTGGAGTCGTGAGGTAACATGCAGCTGATGATGTCACATGGGGTTGTCAGGTTAGCGGAGGGAGAGATGTAGACAATACATAAGGTGACAGTTAGAAAATTCCCTGGCTATGTTGTATGGACTGTGGCGTATGGAAGTCAGAGGCTGGAACAGTTAAACTAATCAGGGGGCCCGTGCGGGATATGAGCACGAGGGCCCTCTGAGGTCCCTGCACACAGAGGGAGAACTGGAGACTGGAGAAGATGGAGAGAGGATTAAAAAAGAGCATGTGGGGGAGAGGGGCATTAGCAGGGAAGAGTTTGGAATAAAGAGTTCAAAATGGGAGATTAAATGCCCTGAATGTAAAATGAAACCATACATCACTTTTCAAATATATAAATATTTTACTGTGAAAATCTGTGACAACCAGTTGTAAGCAGATAATCTCCTTTATCCGGTCAGAATATCAGAAAAAATTGACTTTATAAGATGGCTTGAATGTATTATGGCTTAATTTTGTGCTTTTCAACTTATGCTCCAGTCTTGCTGTTAGTGTCATACCACATTAAGGAGGCGGCTCTTCCTCTCTAATGCTCAGAAATTGTAAAAAGGAAATTTCAGCCTTTTTCATACATGTTCAGTTTGGTAAAGTCTTATGAAAATAACATAATCTGGCATCAGACATGATCCCATTCCTGTTATGAATTACTGTCTATTGCACATTGGGTCTTGACCTTCGCTGGGCCCCATGAGGGATATTTTTCTTCACAAAATTAAGAAATTAACAATAATATTCTCTGTGGTAGGTTTTGGTTTTATACGTACATACAAGAGTACTTTCCCCTCGTGTTTGTGTCAAGATGTGCAAACAGTAATTCAGACCCAGATTTCAGCTGCAGCCTGATTTGTTCCTGTGTGTTTGCACTCTTTGCCACAAATGAAATGAGATCACACCAGGGATGCTGCCTAGCTCTTTCTTTAGTCATCATTGTGTTATCTCCCATTTCTTTTCTAACTCCCACCTAGCTGATGTCTTGAACTCAATTCCGTAACTTCCATTCCTAAACAGCACATCAGCTTCTTCTACCCTCCCGTGTCACTGCTGCATCCCTACTCCACTTGCTTCTTGTTTCAAATACAGAATGAGTGCAAACCTCCAGAGGTGAAAAATTAAGCCAGAGCTGGAGTGCAAAAAAAACTGGAATTCCTCAAATGGCCACTTGAAGCTGATAGCAAAGGTTTACTGCGGAACCATGAAAATATCTTTACTGCCTGATTTAAATGCAATGGTTTTGGTCTCTAAAGCTCTTTAAATTACGCTGAAGTTATGCCTTATTAGGCGAGCGGCTGCTTTGACTGACAGGTGGAGGCCAACACAGGCTTCTGCTAGCTGCCTGCTGAGGCTTCACCTCCACTAATCCACGAGCCACTGAATAGTTTTTATTATGGCAAATTAATTAGGCTGTCAGAGAAGTGGAAGTGGAATTGTAGTATATATCTATTTATATCTTAGCATTTTTCAGGCATTTGTGTATCTCCTTTTGTTCGACAGCTGCACTTTGCTATAAGTCCAGCAAATGTTAGCTGATAACAGCTAGATGCTAACTACTGTAACTTCTGGCTAAAAAAATACATAAAGATAGTTGACAAACTACGAGGAGACTTTACAACATCTACATTCATATTTCTGCAGCCTATGGCTTAGTCCACAGACTACAGAAAGATGGATTCAGTGTGTTAGGCCAGGCCTCGCAATCCCTGAATGATGATCTGTGTCTCCAGTAGAAATGTAACCCTTTCACCCTATTCACAGACCAACTTTGAGTTCCACGTGAGCTTCCTTTTTCATATAATAATAATAAAAATAATAATAAGAGAGACAGGCATTCATTGCTCACACGTACAGCTAATTTACAATCACCAGATAACCTAATGTGCATGTCTTTGGACTGGGACAACATGCAAACTCCAACTGCATAAAGGGTGGATCTTGTTGCTGTGAGAGACAGTGCTGCACTACTGCGCTTGGCCCTGGAGAAAATCCATCAAACCATTTTGGAGAGTTTTTGTGTTTAATCCTGTGAGGGCTATCTTTCAAGTCATTAGTCAACTGCAAGTTAAATAATTAATGTTTTTTTCTGGCAGACCAAATGTCTTCTGTGATTTTTACGCAAATTAGGAGCATCAGGTTTGGCAGCAGAATGATGTTTAAAATGTCCACAGCACCGGAACTTATTAATCCAGAGGAAGGAAGGAAGGATCGAAGGGTAGATAGCTGCATCGATACATAGACAGACAGACAGACAGATAGATAGCACTTTAAACATATCCTTTGAAAACATGGTTTTAGAAGCAAGATGAATTCATCCCAGATTAAAGTTTTATGATTCTTTGTCTGGGTTTGTCTGGCGGACTCGACTGACTGCACAGTCTTGATCAGGCTGGCAAAATAAAACACCCCAGGGATTGTAGAAAGGGATCAGCCAAGAGTAACAGGACAGCGGGTCATTACACACAACAATTGTCTTGTGGGCTGTGGAGTTGGAGTGGCTGATTGTTATTGTTGAGGTAAATGTGTGAGTGTATTGCAGGGTCACACTTTAGCAAAAATG
>VOQK01002394.1:45860-63558 GCA_015052645.1 Benitochromis conjunctus
GACGTCCGTTTTGTTTTGCCAACAGATGGGGGCACTCTTTCAGAGAGACCATCGGTGAGGGTGAATGGGGAAATGTAAGGCGGTTCTGAGAAACAGAGGGCGATAGTAAGCCCATTAGTACTATAATAAGGTGACTGAAGTGGACTGCAGGCATATTACATCAAAACTACTGCCTAGAAAGCATTTCATGTAATTAGTGAAAGTAGTTACTGTGGCAAAAACATGAAAACAGTCCTAAGTTTACAAAAGTAACTTGTTTGAATATGAAACTGGAACGTTTTGAAGTTGGGCCTGTTTGTCATACGCTTTCCTTTTATTTTTAAACAGTCATGGAGGAAAGTGCAGCAGCAGCCCCTGGCACCGGTGTTGCCCCATCCATTCCAAGACCTCAGTCTTCCTCCTTTACCCCATCTCGCAGCATGCTGGAGTGGAGACGGAGGGTCAAGTCTGAGTATATGCGCCTTCGCCAGGTCAAACGCCTTAAAAAAGCAGAAGAGGTCAAAGTGAGTCACGCTGACATCATGCAAGTTAAATTCAGATGTTCGGTTTTTCTCAGGGTCTGTGAATGAAAATAGGCTTGTAGCTAAATTTGGCACAAGACATCTTTTGTCTTGTGCAATCAGTGTTTTGTGCAGTGGTCTCTAACAAATAGCAAAGCTTAATTTGTACATGTGACACTGGTGTGTCATTTGTATGCAGTTCTCAATGTGTATGTTATATTAATAGTGTGTTTGTGTCTTGTTTAACTTGCTCATTTTTTCTCTTTTTTTTTCTAGACCCTTTTCATGTCTAACAGGCAAAAGATTGAGCAACAGACAAATATCCTAAACACAGAATGGTCCAAGCTCCGGATTCAGTCCATGCCTCTGTCAACCTCTAATGGAGGTCTGGCCACCAAAAAGGTGGGTGTGTTTTCAATCAGAGGGAGACAGAGAAAATGATGGGGTACTGATCTAGCTTTACTTGAGCAGGTAACCCTTATGCTGTAATGCAGAGGCCAGGGTTGGAAACCACTGTTTAATGCTTTTATTCCCCATGCTTATTCTCTTCTATCAGCTTTCTTGTCTTCTCTCCACTGTCCTATCACAATAAAGTCTAAAAGCTCCCAAAAATATACAAAAAAGAGCGAGATGGAGAATATTATGACAATGGCAGGACACGTGACTTGCACTATTATCTGCACTTTCCAGTATGTCTTCTTATTCTTGTCTAAGATGCTCTGGCTAAACTAGAAATACAGTATATTTTTATAATGTGAATGTGTTGTGAGGAACCCCCTTCTTGAACATCATGTTGAGATCTCCTCATCCCTCCCACTCTTCTATAGCGATTCCCACCGGGATGGGAAAGAAAAGTGTGGTAGAAGTGGATCGCATGACAGTCTAACAGTCTGCGGCCCTGTGGGAGCTTATAATACATACAGCCTGATGGTATAACCACATCTTTCTCTTCCCGCATGCTGTCGTGGTCTGCTGTATTGTGTTAACTGGTTTTATTCTCCCTGCTCAGGGTCAAGCGGCATGTGTGTAGTTATGAAGCTGCCAAGTGCTGCAGCATGTTGTTCTAGGATCTGATGATTCTCAAGCCACCTCTGGTTATCTTACAGGTGTGTACAGTGGAGTTTGGCTTCCCAGGATTCAAAGCTCAAGCCATTGCCATGAGACCACTGTCAACAGTAGCTGGAATCCCCTTTATGTACTCCTGGTCCCCTCTGCAGCACAACTTTATGGTATAAATAAAACACAATTATTGTTGACACAGTTACAGTGTTATATCACCCTTAGAGCATGCTGAATATAATGTGTTACTAATTCATCTGATGTTATGAGTTAAATGGAAACTAATAATACATATTTGTTCATCCAAAAAAAAGGGGGGGTTTGCTCACAGAACACTCTTATAACAGATTTTTTCATTTTTTATTTTTCCAGTCAGGTCATGTACTTATTTTGTGAATAAAGTTCGGCTAACAAGTGTAATTGTATATTGCTTTTACAGTTTTGGTTCCTCTGAAGCATCTGCAGTTACAGACTTGTTTTAACCAAAGTTTGTATGTTCTAGGTGGAGGATGAAACGTTCCTCCACAACATCCCCTACATGGGTGACGAAGTGCTGGAGCAAGACGAGGCTTTCCTGGAGGAACTCATTGACAACTATGACGGTGTTCATGGTGACAGAGGTTCGTGTTGAATCGTATATGTCCCTGCAAACAGGTGACAAATTAAAGGAAAAGCAGCATTAAGTGTCTTAGTAAGGTAACGGGTCACCTCGTACCAACAGAACAGCTTCAGTGCACATTATCAGTGATTTTCTTTGAAAATCTTTTAAACTCTAACAGTGGGATTGAATGCAATTCTTCAAAATAACATATTTCCTCATTTTCCTCTGATTGTTTTTTATGATTGGGGTGGGGAGTACTGTCTAATGTGTTGGTCCAAAAATCCATCCTGCTCCTTTTAAAACCACATAGACTTTTTGCCATCTTAATGAAAAAGTCAAGAATCAGATATTTAAGGAATACATGGTGATAACTGTCGGCTATGGCATGTCGATTGTGTTCCAGAGGGGGGGTTCATCAGCGACGAGATCTTTAAAGAGTTAGTGGAAGCACTGAGCCAGTACTCTGACCACGAGGAGGATGAAGAAGAGGAGGTCTCAGCAGCAACTGTTGGGGAGATGACAGGGAAGAAAGAAGAAGAGAGGGTGATGAGGAGGAGCTCGGTGGAGGGCTCAGAAGAGAATAAGGCTGGATCTGTGGCGTTTGTCAGGAGGAAGAGGCGAAGCACTACTGAGGGTGAGTCTTCAGCGTGGCGCATTTGTGTTTTCAGATGGAGAAAACAAGAGAGGTACGGGCTCATGCTGTTCTTGTCATTGCACTGTACACCTGCCACAGGGTCGCCCTGCCTCAGCAGCTCTTGAGCTGACATTGTTTGCTTTAAAGCTGCCCCTGTGTCCCTACTGTGTGTGAGTGAACCCATTTGTCCGTGACACTGATATGGCCCAGCTCTAATTACAGAACTGAATGACCTCCTGCGCCAGGCTTTATGGAAAACTAGACTACATACACGCTGCCAATGCTTAGTGACAGTTCATTTGAAGCACACCTGGGCACACTGTCATTTAGCGACTGATGCAGAAAACCATGGGTAGAAGAAGGGAACGTGAATCAAAGATAATAGTAAAGAGAGAGATGTAAAGTGTTCTTATTACATCATTTTTTCTTTTTCTTTTTTTTTAACCAAGTGACCTTGAGAATGGAAGGAACTTTACCGTTGCAAAAGAACATATTGCATAACCTTTGTTTGTGAGTTTGTATCAAAACCTGACGTCTGAACAAACCTGGGAAATTCACATCACAATCTCTGCTCGTCGTCTCCCACAGTGAAGGACGTGTCCAGCGGCAAGAAGATCCCCAATGATAAGATATTTACAGCGATCGCCTCAATGTTCCCCTACAAAGGCACCACAGAGGAGCTGAAGGAAAAGTAAGAAAAGTGTAGTCTATCCGTGTGGATCTGTGCGCACAATAGCCGGGCAGTCTGTTGCTTAGTGTTCACCATGGAGACGAAAGCTGTCAGGGAGGAAAGTAATAATAGTCGCTCCCTGTCAGGCTCTCTGACTCAAAGGGGTAGTTACATCAGCATCTGAAAGAGCTGTGCTCAGAAAAGAAAAAAAAAATCTTCATCTTTGTCCAGCACTGTTTCACTAAGTTAAATGAGCGTATCAATAGTGTGCCACAAAGAAGTGACATATCCCGCTGAAACTTTTCATATGTCCTCCACAGGTACAAGGACCTCTTGGAGCCCCCAAGTCCAGTGAAGCTGCCCCCTCTCTGCACCCCCAACCTAGATGGACCTTTTGCAAAGTCTGTGCAGAGGGAGCAGTCGTTACACTCCTTCCACACACTCTTCTGCAGACGTTGCTTCAAATACGACTGTTTCCTCCACCGTAATGGCTTCTTTTATACTTTTCAGTTAAAAAGTTTGAAATGTATATATTAAGATTATAGTATTCCTTTTGAGTTTTGGGGTATCATATTTATTATTTCTGAGTCTTTGTTTTCCCCATGAAGCTGCTACTAATAACCACGTAATGAAAAATCGGGGTCAAAACATTTTTCTTTCTGTTGATGAAGCTTTTCATGCTACACCCAATGTTTACAAGAGGAAGAATAAGGAGATCCGCATGGAGACCGAACCATGTGGTGTAGACTGCTTCCTGTTACAGGTATGCCCACAATTTTTTTTTTTTTTTAACTGATGCATTCATGAATTCGCTACACATTAAAACTCCCTATGTTTTCCTCATCATCATATTTCAAATGTTCTACATTTTTTCTCTTGCGAAGAAAGGGGCTAAAGAGTTTGTGGATCAGAATATGTTACGGTCGCAGAAATCTCGGAGGCGACGGAGGCAGCCCCGTCCCACCAGTTCCAGTTGTCCTGGACCATCTGGGTCTGCTGAAGAACCCAAGGAGGGTGACAGTGACCATGAAACCACCTCCTCCTCAGGTGGGGCATTTTCTCAGTTCAGATCTTCTGTTTTCTGGTAGCTCAACACTTTCTCCTTTATGAGTTCATGCAGTATAGATAGTACTCTAATTCACTTGATTTGTGAGTGAATTTACCCCCCACCCCAGAAGGCTGTCCACCCTGGCTAACCCACTTAAGAAAAGTGAAATTTGGCTAGAGATGAGAGCTTTCATGTCACATCCTATCTCCTTTGCCTCCCCCCCTTTTTGTATCGTTGTATCAGCTTTCCCTTGCCAAGAAAAATAACCTAGCCATGAGTTTTGCATGCTTGAGCTTCAACATAAACACATTGTTCCCTCTCCTCCTCACTACTCGTACTGCATTATATTTTTTTTACATTTCTACTGACTTCTTCATGCACGGAGCAAGAGGAGGGAAATAAGTGCAAACCTCCCTGGCTGTTTTTCTTTCTTTTATTCACTCTCAGGTTGTTGTTGATTTCTATCAATGCCTTACCAGAAGTCTCTGTTAGTTTTGAAAACTCCTGGTACTCAGCCAGTGACTCAGCAGAGTCTCCCACATGTGTTGGGATAATGTGGAAAAAGCAGATTGTTGAGCAGATTAATAAAGACACTCAGCGCCGGAGCATGTGGCCACAGTAATGCTGCATTTAGTCTGTTGCCTGGCAACGTGCGCTGTCTTGAATTGCGGATGCACGAGCATCATTGTTGGATATCCAAAACTCACAGTCCCCTCTGTGTCCATTTATATACAAAGACAGCTTCTAGAAATAGCAGCTTTTATGTTTGTGCAGGGTTGGAGCACCTTTTTACTGCATGAGTGCGGACAAAAGCTGTCACAAACTTTGCCAAGACCAAGTAATTTAAAAAGCGCTTGCTGTTTAGATACGTGTAGAGTTTAAAACAAATGTGACAAAATGCTTTCCACCTAAAGTCTCTAAGTATGTTTGTGCGTGTGTATAAAACAGAGGGGAATTCACGGTGCCAGACTCCCACCAAGCTGCGTCCAGGAGACGATGACGGAGAGCAGCAGGCGTGCTGTGTCGTCCAGTGGAGTGGAGCGGAGGAGTCCCTTTTCAGGGTGCTGCACGGCACATACTTCAACAACTTCTGCTCTATTGCTCGCCTCATCGGTACAAAGAACTGCAAGGAGGTAAAACATACAGACATTTGACAGTTTTCTAGTTTCAGAATGATTCTGTGTGCACTTGTTTTGGTTCAAGGCCCCTATTCTTTTAAATATATTTGTCACCACTAATCATTGCAATTTATTTCAGCTGTATCCTTCTTCTGTGTCCAACTAGGATAGCTGCATTACTCACCGTGTAATTAGATTTCAAACTGTGTAGTTGAGAGTTTCTAATATGTTTTGCTTGTAGCAGCAAATGTAGCCTGGAGACACACAGCCTCAAGCAGAAGTGAGGAGCAGTGTACAGAGATTTCTTGTTAACTCCATGCCTTCAGATTCCTTTGATTTCCTTTTCAAACTTGCCTTCAGAGCAACTTGACTCAACTAACATCATTTTATACATTTTGCGCAGCCCCGTCATAAATCACAAATAGCTTTGTTAAACAGTTTCAGTCATCTGAACCAATACACCAGTAAACAGACGTTAAAATGTAGCTCGCTTTATAATGACAGAACAGATGCTTTCATAAAAAAATGCAAGGAAGTATAAGTAAAACTGCACATAGCATCTTTTGTAGACTCCAAAACAAAAAAGAATCTCAGTTGCCTCAGTTGTGCCTGATTATCTCTCACATCTGTTGTTTGCTAACTACACTAACTATGAAATGTGTTTTTTGGAGTCTATGAACTCAACTAAAACTCTCTAAAACTGATTCATAGTTGTTTCGAAATAAAGTACAAACCATACTTGCGCTGCTGATTTCTGTTGCGTCAGTCCAAGTATAATAACGTGCATCCGGTGCTTGTGGTTTTATGGTGTGCGCAATTGGACTGACTACAGAGAGAATGGCATATGGCACCATAAAGAGGAATGCCAACCAGATGTGACGTTTCTCATTTTCCGTCATGACGCAGTTCTTCAGACATTCCCAGCTTCCCTTGGGCTGTGCATGAGAGTGCTCTGTTGGGAACATTTTGCTACTTTAAAAAAAATTTGATTTTAAGTTGTTATACTTGTGCATTTAGTTAAAAAGCTTCACCTTTAATATCCAGCCCTTGTATCCCCTCTTGTTCCATGGCCAAGTAAGTCTGTATTGGGCTGTCATAGCCCTGCTAATATTCTGACCGCCCCACCCTCCCTCCCACCCGCCCACTGCTTCTCTGAGGGGAAATGCCGAAACCAGCTGCATTATGTATGTGTACATCCCAGGAAAGAGGCCAAAACTGGGTTTTAGCAACCAGAAGTGGTTGAGCATGTTTTCACACAGACACATGTGAATGTCTGGTCTGTGCAGTGGAGTTTTATATAAGCAGCATGTTTTGAAACTTGGGTGCCTTCATTACTTTGCACAAAATAATTGCAGAATGTCTTCATATTTGTGTGCTTACGCGCTGAACTTGCAAGACGATATGTCATCCATGCCGTTGTCGTTTCCCGAAGGTCTACGAGTTTGCAGTGAAAGAGGTTCTGATCCATCGTGTGCCTTTGGAAGACGGAGGCATCTCCCCTCAAAAGAAGAAAAGGAAGCATAGGCAAGAACTCAGTTGTTGTTATTATTTTTCTGACTTATTATTTGTTTCGTCTTCTGGAGTAAGCGTGAAAGATATTAGAGCTTTTACCAAAGACAAATAAAGCTTTCTAATGTGTTCGATTGATTTTACAGGTTGTGGGCAAAGATTCAGCTTAAGAAAGGTATATGCAACAAAAAAAAAGCTTGGTTTTTCCTACGTTATGCCTTCTGATATACAACACAGCTTACTGTTCCAGTCTGAGGGCTTTGTCCTCTGTTGTTCCAGATAACTCATCCAATCAGGTGTACAACTATCAGCCATGTGACCACCCTGACCACCCATGTGACAGCTCTTGCCCGTGTGTAATGACCCAAAATTTTTGTGAGAAGTTCTGCCAATGTGAGCATGAATGTAAGTGTTAACTTTTTTTATTCATTTCATCACAATTTGTGGCTTAATTCTACCAAAAATACAATAGTCTGCTTGGCCATGCGATGCTCAAAGAAGATTGTTTGTCACAATCAAATTTTCCGCTGAGAAGCCGTTTGTCAGGCCACAATAGAGCAGGGCAGCACAATGTAAAACGATTCTGCAGTAGTCTGGCAGCGGTCAGAGGAGAAATTGTCCTCTGGCAGGGATAGGTGGGTGTCTGCTTCACAGAGAGCTGCATTCACAATGAGCTATTTGCTGCAGCAGCAATGCCCCAGAACTGTGTTTTCTTAAATGGCCACATGGTGGAGAAATGCTTTTTCTGTGCGATGCCCTCTGGAGAGTTGATAATAAGGGGAGAGGATAAGATTAAGCAAACATTTTTCTATGGTCCAGGATGAGGAGTTTTTTTTCTGCTTGATTTGTTCATCTGTGCTGGTTTAGTCACCTTTTCTCCTCCCATCTCCTCATTACCTCGCCTTTTCCCGTAGCAGAAAAGAGCTGGGGCCAAACAGGAAGCAGGCCCTAGTTCCACATGTGTGTGCTCTAAAAACTTGGAGTGAAATCAAAGGGATGTGACAGGTTCTGTGCTTGATATACAACATCATCTCCTGCATCAGTATGAGTCAAATAGCTCAAGCTAAACACCGCTTGATGATACAGAGGTATAAAATCCACGCGTGGTGGGAATGGGAAGTGAAAACAGCAAGAGAGGGGGAGAAATGTTGCCTTGAGCTGCCCTAGTAGGGACAGTTTTTTTTCCAATCATAGGCTACTGGAAAGACATTTCGGTTATTCTTGCTTGAGCCTTCCATTCATCTGCCCTGAGGGTGCTATGTTACACGCCTCAAAATTGTATTTCAGCATGTCTGCCAGCAGAGGTCTCTGATTGATGAACCTCTCAGTATTACTCAACCTCTGAGCTCCTTTCCTGCAATTGCATTTTGAAATTCAGTTTTTGTTGTTTTATTTATCATAATGATATTTCTTCACATAATGTATTATATTTCTGGAATCCTGCAAACTTTATTTTTCTTCATAAAACATGTCAGCAATTCCCCTTTCAAAGCAGCTGTGTGTCTAAATGTTTTCCAGGCCAAAACCGCTTCCCAGGCTGCAGGTGCAAGACTCAGTGCAACACTAAACAGTGTCCCTGCTACCTGGCTGTAAGAGAATGTGACCCAGATCTTTGCATGACATGCGGTGCCGCAGACCATTGGGACAGTAAAGTAGTCTCCTGCAAGAACTGTAGCATCCAGAGAGGCCTGAAAAAGGTTCATACATTCTAAAGAGTGAAATTTAGTGATATTAAATAAGTCAAATATCATATGGTGTTCTAACCTACAGTAACTCTGGCTTCGTTTTTAGCACCTGCTTTTGGCTCCCT
Organism: Benitochromis conjunctus; assembly: GCA_015052645.1. Classification (NCBI taxonomy): domain Eukaryota; kingdom Metazoa; phylum Chordata; class Actinopteri; order Cichliformes; family Cichlidae; genus Benitochromis; species Benitochromis conjunctus. Next base: position 54,810 of record VOQK01002394.1, read on the forward strand.
CTGATGTTGCCGGGTGGGGCACATTCATCAAAGAGCCCGTTCAGAAGAATGAATTCATCTCTGAATACTGCGGAGAGGCAAGTCCATGCAGTTTAGTCGATTTTATTTTCAAATACATTATTTGTGCTTGGCGCTTACACTGTTATTTTTCCTATATGTGTGCGCAAGCAGCTGATCTCTCAGGATGAAGCAGACCGACGTGGAAGGATTTACGACAAATACATGTCTAGCTTCCTTTTCAACTTGAACAATGGCACGTATTCCCCACAACGTAAAATTATAAGCCAGGCGTACCACTGCAGTATATTATGAAACCCATCACATACTCTGTTTCTCTCTTTAGACTTTGTTGTGGATGCCACACGAAAGGGGAACAAAATCCGCTTTGCAAATCATTCAGTTAATCCCAACTGCTATGCTAAAGGTCAGTGAAGGGGGGGGCGGGGGTCAACTTTGCTTTACTATATGAATTCAGCAGCTTTATAAGAGTTATGGTGCCTGATGTTATATTCCCTGCCATTGCAGTGGTGATGGTAAATGGAGACCACCGTATTGGAATATTTGCCAAACGAGCTATCCTTCAAGGAGAGGAGCTCTTCTTTGACTACAGGTAGAGCTGAAGGCCTCTTTGTAATCTCTAGCTTCAAGAGATGCGGTATACAAACTCACACTCTTCATGCTGTGTTTCCTCCCACAGATATAGCCAAGCCGATGCCCTCAAATATGTGGGAATAGAGAGGGAGGTAGATTTGTCTTAGCTCCATCGGCTGCCTACCTTCAGAACTGGTCCTTAACTCCTCAGCCACCTACTAATGCTTCTTTCCCTGTCTGCAGCATCACATTTAGCTGACAAATTTCTATCAGCAGTCACCGTCTCTGCCCTCTCTGCTGCACTTCCAAAAATAGAAAGCCCCTCCCTGCTGTTTGCAGGTGCTCATGCGCCACAAACACTGTACCGCCTCCTTCAGTGACAGCCATTAGCTCTCCTCCTCATCTGCTCAGACCCATCCGTCTACCTGTAAAACTGTATCAACCAAGCTTAAACTATTTAAAGTGGAAATACTATTAATCCCTAATCACTTACTGTACCAAGAGCATCTCACATTTTTTATTCCATCTCGTCAAAGCAAACCAAGCCGAAATAACCCATAGCACAGTGTGTTACTCTCAGCAGTTTTGTTACTGTACTTACTGACCGGCTTTTCTTTGAAAATTCTGTATGTAATGCAAGTTTTTACAGTGTATGTAATGATGGTAAATGAAATGCATGTGACAAACCATTCATTAAACATGTTAGACGCAACATTAGCTTTTGACAGATACTGTTCATGTGCAGTCACGCAGTATTGTAGTATGAGGTTAACCTGCCGCTGCTTTACAGAGAAACTTGATCAGGTTGCGCAACTCGACGCGTTCCCCTGTGAATGGTCTCTGCGGCTAGCAACGTCATCCATCTTTATGGTAAAATAAGTTATTGTGCATTTATATCACTGTTCTGCAAAAATAGGCAACCGGACGAGAAACCGACTGACTGAATGTAACCTGTAGATGACGGTGAAGAGATCTCATTCCTCTTTTCATTTTAAACATTATCTTATTATTGGTACTCAGACTGGCATGCACATGTCAAGCATTTATCTTCGTGTTTACATCAGCTCGATGCTTTCACGTTTTGCCAGGAAAGTAAGTCACAGAGTAGATGTTTCCTTTGCAAACGAAATAAGTGCCAAATGATTCCAGGAAGAAAAGTGCTGAAACAACATGGCTGTGTTGTGTAACAAAGCTGTGTTAAAGGTAACCTTTAGAAGGTTATGACCGTGGAAAAAGTCAATTTGTTAGTGTTTGACCAAATATTAAGGCCCCCACATGTGAATGTAAGTGATCCTTTTTCATTTATTTTTCTTTCTTTTTTTTTTATGTCCAGACTTGCAGTTTGCTCTGTTCTTCATTTATAAAACATTAAAAGCCCACTTTGAAATGAGATCTTTCTCAATAGAGATGAACAAAATGGAGTTTAAATGCTGTGTACAGTGTATGCCTATAAAAATAAAAGTTTAACTTTATACATTAAAGATGCCATCCTAGTCTTTTATCTGTGTAGGGACCTCGGCTCGAACAACGCCATGATTTCCTTCAAGCTTCGTTTATTGAGATGACAGTTTGGCTTTGCCTTGCTTTACACAGTTATGGTCATTTACAGTGAAACTATTACAAAACAACCTCGAGAGAACAGAAAAGTAATCTACATTTCAAACGTGATCAAAACATAACCGTAATCTTCATTTCTAGATTTTGTTCCAGAGGGATTTAGTTTGACGTTGCAGAGAAATCGAACCTGCCTACTCTTCTCTCTGGTGCTTTTTTTCATATGACTTCAGACATGATATCACTGTTCACAGGCTGTCTGCAGATTTTTTAAGGCCTTTATAGACATTAAAATCTCTAAGCGCTAACAGAACACAGAACAGAATTACACACAAATCACAATTCTTTTATTGAGCCTAATTTAAGCCCCTTTAAATCTGCTTTTTTATCTTGTAAATTCTGGCTTTAATCTAAGCTTTAACTCCAAGAGGCATTAAACAACGCTCAGAAAGTTTCACATTTTAAATTGTCAGCACATACCCTGTCTTAGCTAACATCCAGCTGGCTGACTCCCTCTACTGGCCGTTTCAACCTACCCATTGCTTTTTCCTCCATTACGAGGCTGCAGGATAAGGTCATCTGACGCCTGTACAGATAGGAGCCATACTGAACAACACTTGTTACTGTCTCACTGTACTACTGTTGGTGCACTACAATAAGTGAGCTGAATAGTTGGCATGAGTGCACGTTTGTCATTATTTTAACATCAGGTTGTATCTTGGTGGGAAAAATGTAAATACACAAACATTAAAACATCAGACCACACAAACACACGCTCCAGGGACCACATGTGAATTAATTAGTGAGGTGCAATAATGTGACACCGCTAATGCTGAATGCTTACAGTCCATTTACCAATGAATACAGTGAGAAATATACATTTATATGATAAAGAAGTCGACTCTTTGCTAAAAGGCAACAAAGCATATTTGACCCACGTTTGTCGATGTGGCGATTGTCCAAATAACAAAAAACGTAAATCACTCTTCGATCGTCACAAACCATCCGTTTCACTCTGTTTGCTCACTTTTCACTCTCATTCGTGTTATTAAAGTACATTCTGAAAAATAGAGCCTGTATTTGCCAGTTTTGGCCAAATCTGTACATGTTCATACATTATTAGCAAGTCGTGCCTTTACAGTGATTGCAGTTTTTACATCTACTGTACATTCTTTCACTGTACAATTTCGCACAGTCCTGTCCATCTGTAACGGAAGAAAACCAACAATGTTGAGTTTTGGAGGTGTGTTAGTGCTACAGAGAACAAGTACTGCACTTTCTTTATCCTGAGCATTCTAAAAAGCTACAATGAATAGTTTTACTTTCAGTACTAAGCAGTCTACAAGAAAAACAGAGCAGGTCTTCAGTGTAGTGTCTGCTCATACATTACAGAGTCTGAGGATATACATTCAAACCATTCCATTTAACTGTAGCTTTTCTTGTACAAACTGAAGAAATTTCAAAAACAAGTCACTTGACACATTATTCATATAGTTACGTATACACTCATTGCATCCTACTTGCTATTGTGCATTAGCAAATTAAACTGAGGCATTAACATTATTGGTGGCTGGAAGAAGCTAATATTATTGCATGTTACTGCAAAGTGCGCTCATGCTCTACATATGCATAGCTGATATGTCGCAATGTTTTTCATTGTTTTCCACATACGCAATAGTGCTTTAGTGTACACAAGGAGCTGCAGTGAGTGATGATAGCCCTAAGCTTTGGTTGCACCACAGATCAAATGATATTTCATCTTGCCAGAGATGAAAATTTCATGTGACTGTAGAATTTTCCACTTTTTCACTGAAAGCAGCTAAACAAGCAGCAGCAGCCGTGATGACTTTGTGGTCAGCTACTGTACTACAATATAATGAATAATATTTTTAGCAATATGAGCTAAAAGAAAAAGATTAGCATTTACATTTTTGTGGTCCTCTGTACATATGTTATTGTGTGTGTGTGTGTGTGTGTGTGTGTGTGTGTGTGTGTGTGTGTGTGTGTGTGTGGATGGGTATAAACATCTTCGTGGGGACCAAAAATTGGAAGTTTACTATACTCGTGGGGACCGACAGCCCTCGTCGGGACCAAAATCCCGGTCCCCCCATCGGGTTGAAGGCATTTTTCACACTCAAAATGTGGTTTTAGTGTCAGGGTTACAATTAGGTTATGGTTAGGTTTAGGGTAAGGGTCAGGGTTAGCCATTCAGTTTTGATGGTTAGGGTTAAGGTAAGAGGCTAGGAAAAGCATTATGTCAATGAGATGTCCCCACGAGGATATAAATACACACGTGTGTGTGTGTGTGTGTGTGTGTGTGTGTGTGTGTGTATGCTTCCCATATGGCCATAGCAGCTTTTCCCTGAAATTTGTTTTCACTGAAAAAGAAAGGATTGTGGAAGGACTTATACTCTTTTTGTTCTAACACTCTGAGACGTTAGCGACTCAAACGTCTGTAGCACCAACCTATTGGCAGATTGATCATAATATGCAACCAGAAGTAAGACAGAAGAAATAAGATCTTGGATTTATACTTCACTCTGTCCTTGGCAATCTTCATCACTTGAACTTTTTTTGTTGTCATTCGGCAGTACACCAACAGTCTGTTAGCTCCAACAGCCAGAGGTACTGTACCTTCAGACCATCACATTCTCATGTCCAAAGCCCCCATGGTTGAGAATGTGTTATGAATCTGAGCATACTGTAATCGGCAAAGCTGCTTTCTACTGACACTGTATATATAATGCAATGTTATAGGCTTCAATAAAACACACATAAGCATCTGTACCTTTTAGAATCTGTATGTATCATCTCAAAGCTTATCATCACAAAGCTCCATGCTTATCAGTGTATTCCTTTTTTGGTTGATCCTTTTTTTTTTGTATCCATGAACACCAGTTTTGTGTGTTTGATTCCCCTTGCACTGTTTTTGTTCACCACTTCAGATGCTCTCACTGTTTAAAATCGAAATGGATTATGCACTGTGGTGTCGATAGTGGTTCCAGAAGAGATTGTCAGCAAAAGGTATATTTTGGATGGCAATAAATCTATACGGTAGGTTATTGGTAGTTTTCATCGGCCTTAAAAACGGCTCAGAAAGGAAATCGCTCAGTTAAAGCCTAAACACTTAAATCTGATGTTCCAATTAAACATCCTTCCCCACAGTGTCTAAACTAATCCCTATCTGAATAAGCTGTTATGGGTACTTCAGATCAAGCTTGCTCAGATGAGGCACTTCAGTATTTCACCCTGCAATACAGTGTGAGACTTGTTGGCTACTCATGCAACACGGGGCTTGATTTGAACTTTGAACCCAGCAAAACTAGACTTACCAAAATACATACTATGTAGAGCACCAGGCATCATATCCAAATCAACTGGGCAAAGGAACAGAAACCAAAATGTAAATAAAAAAAATAGAAAACTTAATATAGGTATCTGTGGTTTTGTATATGCTAATTCCCACACTCCGAACCCCACTCAAAACCCCAACCACTGTCCAAGAGGTTCTCTGATGCTAGTCGCTCCTGAACTCCTCTTCGATTTCTGGGAGGTTCTTTTTTTCTCTCCTCAGAGTCTCGGTGAGGGGTCTGGAGCTACTGGGGGACTCCAGGTTTTTAGGTTCATTGGTATGGTAACTGCCCTTCTGCTGGTAGGCATACACATAGATGCTGTACAGGCCTCCAAAGAGCAGCAGCAGCGCCAGGATCACAATAACTGAAGGACAAGAATAGGAGTCAGACATTATCTACAAGACCTGGAAGAAAAAGCTGCTCCATGATATACTGATGACAAGCAAGTGTTACTTGACACAAAGATAGGTACAACGTCCTTATCTTAATAAGACAAACTGTTGGAATAAATGAATTTAAGTCTCATATCGCCTATGATGACATAACACTCTTTCTTTCTGCTGTGCCAGAAGTCTGTGATCTAATTCAGTGATGTTTACATTGTGCGCATGTGTGGTTTTTTTCATCTCCCTGAATAAGATATCCCTGCTCACACTAGTAATTTAATTAGTTAGTGTGATTTACTGGGAAAAGGTCATCAAAACATGCAGAAAGAGAAAAATATAGGGGGTTATCTGATTGTTGGGTCTTCTCTGTTTTGTTTGTATCATTTGGGGGTTTTTACTTTGCAATATAAACTGCCTTGAGGCAACAATTGTTGTGGTTTCGTGCTATATAAATTTAATTGAATTCATTTGAGTTGAACTGAATTGAATTGAATTGAATGACTATACAAATAGTATGTTGATTTTATTTTTAAAAGGTCCTGAGGTTAACGGCAAGTCCAGTTAAAGGTTTGGAATATTAAATAACCTGGTAAATGATTTTGGTTCATAAATACTGAAAAAATTAAAACTGCCTTTGGAGATATTCTTTGCTGGGTTTGATCTCTTCTTCCTCTTTTTTCGGCTGTTCCTTTTAGGGGACACAACGGATCATTTGCCTCCATCTTACCCAATCCCTAGCATCTTCTCTGAAGCTAATGCTCTGCATTTCCTCCTTTTCTACATCCAAAAATCTTTTCTGTGGTCTTCTTTTTTTCCTCCTATCTGACATCTCCATATTTAACATACTTTGTCCAGTATATACACTCTTCTGCACATTTCAGCCTTGCCTTTCTCACTTTTATCTCCAAATTGACCTGTCCCTCCTGACTTTTTGTTATTGTTGCACTATACATGATAGCACATTGCACTATCATCTTACAAACCTTCCTTTTCACTCTTGTCACAAATCACACCTGACACTTGCCTCTACCCACTCCACCTAGCCTGCACACTCTTCTTCACCTCTCTTGCCTTCCTCTCTTCTCATTCTTCCTCTGTCTTGCCTTTACTGACTTTCATTTCTCTGCAGTGTATACCTCCATCTATTCAGACTCTTTTAGGCCTGCTCCCTACTCTCAAATACAGATCACAGTATCATCTGCAAACATTCATGGAGATTCCTGCTTGACCTCATCTGACAGCCTGTCCATCACTATTGTAAACAACAAGGGGCTCAGCGCTGATCCCTGAGCTAATCCCACCCCCAACTTGAACCCATCTGTCACTCCTACTGCACACCTCACCACTGTCTCACTGTCCTCATGCATGTCCCCCTCACATACTTCTCTGTCACTCCTGACTTCATCCCTACTCACTTCTGTCATCTGACCAACCGTCTTCCACTCTTCACCCTCTCCATGCATGTCCTCACTTCATCCTTTGTAATCCTCTATTGGATTTGATACATTTAACATATTATCTGAAATAAAAGGTCTCAGTAAACCGGAGGAAAATTTCAGATAGCTAGAGGAATTTTCTGAAGATTGGAGTGACCCGATAAGCACTTTGTCCTTAGTTCCCAAGCAGCTGCATTTAGAATTTATTAAATGAATATGAACTTTGAAGATGGACTTTCTGTAATCCAGCTGTAGCAAAGACATAAATGAGTTTTTGCATCAGATTGAAATTAAAACTATAACTTCAAGATGAAAAACCGTATTACAAACATGGTTTTTCATCTTAAAAGACAGTGCTTGTAAGTATTCAGAGACCAGCTGTACATGAGCTTGGAGACCAACCACATTTAATATTTGACAGTTCAGTGAGTGCAATCATGGCATTCAATTGCCTGTAGGTGTGTGGAGGTTTTTTTTGTCACTCAGAGTGTTCGCTGTGTAATGAAATGGCAAAACATCAACAGTGTTTGCCAGCCTTGCTGCCAATAAAATGTTCTCAGCGCCTTAGGTTCATAAACACAGCAAATGGTTATAGAGAATGGTCTGCGAAGTATTAAAAAAGATAACTTCTGATGTTCTACAGTATTTCTATGTCTCTTGGAAAGATATAGAAGGGTAGAAAATTGAAGAAAAAACAACATAAAAAGTGTCTTAAAATGGCCTTGAATCCTTTCACTAAAACTTCATTGTACCTTTACCTCAATCTTAAAAGTCTGTAGAAATCAACCTGGAGTAAAGGAACACTATCCTTCCACAAGATGTATATTGTTCTGATTGCAGTGACTATTCAAAGAGGAAAGAGGGAATCTAAATCAGGCTGACTAAATATCCCCCAGAGCATAACAGAGCCACTGGATCATTCACTGTAGGGCTCGAGCATTCAGGTCTTATCTCTGTGAACATTTTTTCTGCCAGTAGAGATTAGCATTTTATTTCATTGGTAATATTAAAACAGGAGGTGTAATTTCTGAGTCATAACCATTTTATCTATGACAATATGAGAATAGAGAAGATGTCTGATATCTGGGAGGGGGCCTTTGTCGGCATAGCCGAATGTTGCATTAATCTTTAATGACATGCTGATGTCCAGTATTAGCATAATATCTCAGAAGCAAAATGATTTATTAAGCTAAAGCATCTATCAATGATGAACAGTAAGCTGGGACCATGCAGACTAAATATAGCTGATCCGGTAAAGGTCTCAGACAGGGATGGAGCAGGGAGTCTCTGTGCTGCAGTTTAATCCTGAGACTCCAGCCTCTCCTGCTCATCAGGGGGACCTGCTCTATTTTTTTTCATCTGTAATACTATGCTGCAGGCTGCTCATCTGCTCTCAGTGCATGTCCTCCACGTCCATGTTCTCATTGTA
>VOQK01002395.1:5182-16777 GCA_015052645.1 Benitochromis conjunctus
TGAATTTCTGTTATTTAAAAATATGCTGAGCTGAATGTTAGCAGTTCACATTGGCAGCGCCCCCTTGGACCTTTTAGTGGATTGCTTCTATAATGAAGAAACGTGTCACGATTGTCTGGCAAAAGGAAACACCTTTTTCCCTATAATTTCTAAGGATGTGTATTCCTGTTGCGCGTTGGCGATAAGGCTATCCTCACAATGAATTCCTCATGCTGACTCTTAGCTTGTAAGTTTGGATACAGTTTGAGGCAGTCGGGCAATGAGGGTTTTAAAACCCGATTTCAAAGTTGCTTTATCTGTGTAGCTCAAAAGGTGCTGCTACTTTGCTGATAGTGTTGATCAGTGGTTCAATTTACAGCACCTAGCTTCCTTTGCTACTGGTCCGATATGTCATTCATTCATTCATTTATTTACCCATCCAGCGACAACTCTGACTTTACACACCAGACCTCAGTGTGTGTAGAAATCAAGTGGAAATAGCAGTTCAGACCATTAACTTTTGGCCGCACATCAGTAAATCCACTAGCAGCTAAATAATTAATACCTGGTAGATCATTAAAAATGCACTTGGCTTTTTCTGTGATGAACAGGGACATGAAGCTGAGATGGTTAAGACAGAACAGTTGCCTTTGTAAATCAGCATCTAAGCAGGGCTCATGCAGTTGGATAGTACTTTGTGAAAACGCCAGGAGTCTTTTAGTAACTCATCTCTCAGTGGAACGTGGAGCTTTTTGTAATTCAGCTTTGTGTGGGGAAAACAAAGAGTATATTTTTAAAAGCTTTGTGAATAGGCCTGCACAAGATTTCTCATATTTCTTCTATCTATATGCATGTGGTAATTCTAGCAATCTTAGTACTGTACAAGTCACCTAGGGACACAAGCAGAAAGAGGTAAGGGACAAAAGTGATGAGCATCTCTTTAACATCTTCTGTACTTGCTAAATGGTTTGGAAGCATGCTGTGGTGAGAAACGGGGGGGAAGTAGGCCTTCCTGTATTAAATGAGACAAATTAGTACTGCTGGTTTCTGGAGCCATCAGAGTCAGCACGGAGAGTTGATGTGGAAGACGTACACATGTGTTATTTAAAGCCTTTATACATGTAAACTTCTGTTATTTGTTAGTGTTTAACTTGCTGCATAAAAGGACATTTCTGGATTAAGTTCTAATGTTAGCTGTCATTTTAATAAGTCAACCTTTAATAACCCACAGTACTGTGCAAAAGCATTGAGCCACATCTTATTTCTGTATATTTTGAATACAAGGACCCAGACTTTCTTGTAATGTTTTTGGAAGTGGTCTTGAGCAATAGTTCTCCAGGCTTTCTGAAGGTCTTTTAAAGTTTTTCTTTGGACATTGGCTGCTTTTTAACTAATTTTCAGTCCAGTGCAATAGCACACGATCTTTAGAGGAATGACTTTATTTTTGTTTTGTTCCTTTAAATTCTGACCAATCAATCATTCAAGCATAAAAAAGACACCCAACTCACTGGATGAACCGGTGTTATGTCTACACATGACAGACAACTTAGCATAAAAAGTTAGACTTTTTATTACCAGCAGCTTGTCTCAAAACACACATAATTTGTTCCTATTTGAATCTATTTGTTTATAGCTGTGTGTTATTAGCCAAAAACTTCATATCTCAACATGGAGTGCCGTGTGTCTTTAAAAAATATGAGGAAAGTTCACAAGTGACAAGCCAAAAAAACCCCCAAACAAACCCTGCAGCAGACAAATAGTATTGGAAATCATATCTTGACAAAGTCAGGTGCTTAAGAAATAGGAAAAAGATCCAACATAAACCTGACACAGAACCTGAGAGATGCATCTGGCCCTTCAGGTGATCCATCTACTGTTCACTGAAGCCTAATCAGAAATGGTGTCAGTGGAAACTTTTAAGGAAGGGAAATAAAGAGAAAATGCTGAGGTGTGCCAAATTACACAAAAACCTGATAGAAAATCAGTGACAACAGCTCTTATGGAGATTTATTGCAGAAGTAAAGTAGCCTCTTGTATAAGAATAATAAGATGAATACAGAGGGATGCACCTCTTGGGAACTTGGCTTATTGTCCTCTTTCTCTTTAGGAACCCTGAGAATTGTTCACACACTAGTCTGCCTAAAATGGGTAAAAATGTGCTCTTGTGCTCTTGACAGTCCACCGTTAGCGTCCACAGGAATGATCTGATCTCTTAATAACACTCTTCAGTATATGTTTTTTGATCCTGAGTGGTTTGAAAATGAGAAGCAGAGCACACTTAAATTATTCCCCGCAGCCTAAAGTGAATAATCCTGGCGAACTTTTCATTAACGATCAAATTTAATGTAGTCCATTCTACTGCTCGATCTGCAGCTAACTTCACGTGGTTATGACAACAATGTTGCTATGTAGGAGCTGGACACAGAGGCTATAGTAGTGCTCATACGCACATACGCGCTAAACAATAGAAAGAAGTGGGAGTCGGTACTGGGAAGTGAGGAATTCCAGTGGAGTGGCTCTAGTATTTCTTCCAGACGCGGAGCGTGACGACGTATCGACGCGCTGCTTGACTGAACAGAACAAGTAAAGCGCTGTTTGTTGCTCTGCAGAAAAGCAGAGTTTGACAGACTGATTAGGGAGGAAGTGGCTCAGAGGGAAAATAAACATGTCATGAAGTGTTATCTGTGAGTGTTATCTAGTGTTTGGCATGATGAAAGAACAATCTATTTATAAATGCTACTATCAAATATGGGCTTCAAGTGTTTTGGAAAAGTAGAAACAGGATGAAGAAAAAGGAGGCGTTCAACTAGTTAGCCATCAATACAAAGTTAAGTCAGTTTAACACTCAATCGAGTACAGATGGATAAAGAGACATGAACAGAAATAAACTTTATTAGGATTTGATTATGCAGTAACTGGAAAGTGTGATAATGAATCGGAGGCTGCAATCTGTTTAAGTAACTTTGACGAGCAATGCATTTTTACTGACGCTAAGTAAAACTTACATTAATGTTCGCCTCTTCCCAAATTTGTTAGGTGTTCAAAGCATGACAAGCAGCTCTCCTTCTTTGTTTTTGTGGTTGTTTACTGTAATCTTGGTGGACGGCAGACACTAGGAAGTTTTCACGTGATGTGATTTTTACGTGTCACCTTGCAGTGTTGCAGTTGGCTTCTCTTTTACTTAAAAAGTAGCCTGTATCTAGAGACATTTTATTTTTACATCTTTATTGTCACAATAGTTTATCCGTTCTTTGGAAGTATTACTCAAAAACGCATGGATACAAATAAAAAACTTTCTAGAGGTGGAGCTTGGCTAAACTTTGAAATGGTTAACTTTAGAGGTTGATCTAGACTCTAGACCCTGAATTTAGGAAATTTTGGAAGCATGAATTGCCATTGTGGTTTAAGGGACAGTGCCTCTTTCACATCATATGGATATCACACATTATCTTGTTCCTAAGAAAATCCAGACCAAGATGTTCTTCTGGATCCAAGGACATAACTCATGCATGGTATGGAAGGAATGTTTAGCCTTGGTGGAGGTGCAGTCTCACAGTGCTCTTGTTCAGCTGTTTGCTCATGTACTCATTCAGAGAGGGGTAAAATGCTCTCTTTCTTTACTTTTGAAATGCTGAACCTTAGCCCTGTATTATTACAAATTTAATTGGTTTAAATGATCTGCAGATTGGTAAGTTATGTACAGAAGACACAGACTCCTAACCTTTTTGGTTATATCAAACAGGCACTCTCATGCGGTACATAATAAAATAAGTAGAAATGTAAATGTAATACAATGAATATACTGTATAATGAACACTGTGCTTCTTTTTTGAAGTTAATGCAATCTCTGCTTTGAAATGATACCTACATCAGTATCCGAATATTTTCAGAAGCCATCCGGCTGGTGTTTTTGTTTGACACATTTCTTTTACTCGACTACAGATGCCACATAAACTCCTAAACTTAATTTGCTTTAGAGCATGCGGCACCTCTCTCTACACTGTGGTGTGTACAGATAATGAAGGGAGCAGTATTGTTAGTTCCACTATCAATTAGGCTGTCTATTAAATACACACACTCCCAGCCTGAGTGAGGCTGGGAGTGTGCCTGAGGCATCTGTTAAGCGCACGAAAGCTTGATACGTACAGCCAGCTCCCTGCTTTGAAGACAGGGGGATGAAGGGGATAGAGATAATAGCATCAGTCCATCAAACACACCCTGGAGTGGAAGCGAAGGGAGAGGGGAAGAGTAAAATGGGCATTGAAATGTGGTGTACAGGGCAGAGTGCGTGGAGAATCATAAAGTGAAAAAAAAACATCATAGCAAAGACCAAAGCTTCAAATCTCATCCAACCTGTCACTGTTCTCTTTTCTGTAACCTCGAGGTCTGTCTTTAAGGGAATTGTGAAAATGGAAGTGACCCAGTTGTCTACTCCCAGATGATCACCTGTAATGTTTCCTCGTGGGAACCAGGAGGCCTCTGGTCTTTCTTTGACAGAAAAAGTATCCTCCACATTTTAAATTCTTTTTTTTCCTTTTTTTTTTTTCATGGGTGTTTTACTATTAAGAAATGTTTAAAAGATAACATAATCTAAAGTTATTATTGCGTTTTAGGTGTCGCCATGACCTTGCTCTGTCTGCTTTGTGAATTAGTGAACTAGTTTTTAAAGATGCACAGTTCAAAGTATTAATATTTCCTTGAATGCAGGGAGAGCCTATCATCTCTATAGTGTCCCGGTGTTAAATGTGTTCAGAGCTGCCACTGGTCACTGAGCGATAATTTTGTGATATCCGGCAGCTTCGTGAATCGTGACGCAGCGGGATGTTCTCACTGGGAACTCGGGTGGGAGTTTCGGACGAGTGGTTAAAGCAGAGTCTGGGGAAAAACCACAGTGATCTTACAGGATCTTTTCTGTCCAAATACATCTATTTTTAGTTTAGTTATCATTCCTGTGGTTCGGAATCACCACCCCTCTTTAACTTGAGATTCAGTCTGAGTTCAAACCGTTTTAATGATGTGAAGCACATCACGACTGTGTGTATTAACTGCTTAATGCTCCTTCAAGTACCTCTGTGTTTTCTGTCATTACGATGTGCTGATTATTAACATAATTAGGGTGACATTTGGAGTTAACCAGGCAGAAAAAATGTGTCAAACAGGTCACAGCTTCCCTGCTGAGCATTACTATACAATCCACTGTAGTGTCTTTGGAATTTTAACGTAGGGATTTTATTTCTCATATATTTAATCTACTATTTCAGATTTGCTCTTGGCTAGTACATAGGGTAAGGCAGGAGACAGTACATAGTCCATACCAAAAAAGTAAGGTGTGTGTAGCATTGATGATTGTTTTAAAATTATGTTTTTTGAGTAGCCTATGCATTAAACAGGCAATAAGCATATTGTTTTCACAAGAAATAAATTATTAATCTTTATATTTTCCCTCCAAACTATAGTAAGTTATAGGATCATCTCTCGTTGAAATAACTTTTCTTGAACAGCTTTGATCCTTTGCTCATACAAAGACTAGCTTGTTGTTGCTTATGAGCTCTGGCTAGCTTTAGTTTAGCTATTTTGCCTTTCTTAGTGTCATTAAAATGTTGAAATGTTGAAAATGATTTAAGTGTCTGATTAGGTTTGTCATTAAATGTTCATGCTGGACGTGCTTTGGCACGTTGCTGAGCTTTAACTCTAATGCTATGTTAGCATGTGGCTGTGTGTGTGTGTGTGTGTGTGCGTGTGTGTGTGTGCACGGACGAAGTCTAATTTTAGCACACTGTGCATCCACACCATGCTATCAGAAAGTGTTTTTTTCCCCCCACAACCTCTTTCTAAGCAGTTTGGTTTCTGTAAAGTACTGGACCAGATTTAGCTGAATGAGCAGGGTTAATTAGGAGTCATTATGCATGGAGTTGGTTCTGTGGGTGTGTGTGTGTGTGTGTGTGTGTGTGTGTGGGTGTCTGTGTGTGTGTCTGTGTGTGTGGGTGTCTGTGTGTGTGGGTGTGTGTGTGGGTGTGTGTGTGTGTGTGTGGGCTATCCGGTTCCTGTGGGTGAGTATCACTTTGTTGCACATACAGATGTTCCTAAAGCTGACAACAGACATAAACAATAAAGATTTGTCCAGCACAGATGAGATCTGTAGTAACAACATGTGACTGCTCACACCTAAAATGATGATGCTGTCGGGTTTGTTGGTTAGACCTTCTTCTCTCTGATGTGATCCTGTAACGTAGGACAGGACCATGTTTGGGCATGGTTAACAAGTGCTGTGGAATTTTTGCTTCATAAGTCAAGTAGTTTTCAAGATAAATCGTTTTTTCAAAATGACCTGTCCACCCTCTTCCAGCGTGGCACTTTGAGGCGATGTTTATACATGAACATTGGAAAAACTAAAAACTAAACGCCTGAAATTGTCGCCAGGGGAGTATCTCGCATGGCCCCGCATACCGGCGCCGGATATGAATTGGGATCTGTAATTTGGGACAGAAAAATGTCTGAATACTGGTTAGTTAAAATATGAAAAAAGTCCTGTAAACTGCTAAATTTGAGCACCCACAAATAAAAAAAAAGAAGTTTGCAAGAAGAAGAAAACTAGTGTCAGCTTTTGAACGGTGTGTAGTTATACTTCACAACATTGCATCACAACTAAGTGCTATTGTCATGCTGGATTGAGTAAGTTTTAACTAGAAACACCAGTGTACATAGAAGGTTTTTTATACAGTAGCAGCATAGTGCAGGCCTGTGTCTCGTTACAGGCTGTGCACTAATGTGAGCAGCAGAATGATTCAGTTGGGTATCGTTGACATCTTATGAGGAGATGGTTTTAATGGGCGGGTGTTACTCTGTAGCAGGCTAACATGTTTCTCTCTGGTCCTGCAGAGGACAACCGTCCAGTCGATCACTGCCAGAGAGGATCTCATGACTGCGATGTTCCACAGAGAGCGTTGTGCAGCTACACCGGAGGCTCAGCCTACATCTGCTCCTGTCTGCCGGGGTTTGTGGGTAATGGCCGGGTGTGTCGGGGTGAGTTCCCGGTGCTCACACATTCGGCTGTGTTATCAGGGTCAGTGTCAGCAGGTTGAGTTAGTCCACACGTCTTTTACAGTCACAGGTACCTGAGCGGTGAGACCGGCAGGTAGAGCTGGCCTTTGAGCTGACAGAAGACGTGTGGGCAGTAAAGGCTCGGCACGCCCTCGTGCAACTCACAGTTACAGAAACTCCTCAACAGCGCTTCATCCGTGTGTGTGAAATGTTCAACACAGCCAGGAGCTGTGTGTCATCAGTTTACTCAGGGTAACTGATTACAGGCTTTTTGGGGGTGAAAAGTCACTATGGGGCTCAGGCCCACATCAACACTGTCTCTTCGAGTCTGAATAGCTGGATCTTTATTGGTTTTATGGATGACCCTGGATTATGGGTTAACACACTGACACTCGTAGCTCAAGTAATAATGCCTTCTGGTTTGGAAGCCTTCGTCACTGTTGTGTTTGTAGTTTCAGATGCAGGATTTTCTCTTATGCCGAGAGTCATTTTCAGCACATTGCTCTAAAGATTTGTAAACTGATTGGATGTCTGTCTGTAACACAGCTTTTCCTTGAGTCTGGAGATCTATGTCGTGCTCCCAGACAACACAATAGG
This sequence comes from Benitochromis conjunctus, assembly GCA_015052645.1. NCBI lineage: Eukaryota > Metazoa > Chordata > Actinopteri > Cichliformes > Cichlidae > Benitochromis > Benitochromis conjunctus. The sequence continues at coordinate 12,800 of VOQK01002395.1, forward strand.
TAAAGCCTGCATGTCATGCACACCATGCTTCCTGGTACATGACAGACTCACTGGTGTGTAAAGCGCTTTGAGTGTTCAGGTAGAGTAGAAAAGAGTTAAGAATGAGTCCATTTCCTGTGTACTTAGCTTTACTTACAGTTTTTAAACATGCAAACATAACCTGGCTGATGTTCAGGTCTGGCCTTTACCCAGTTATTTGACTGATGTCTGTCCATCAATGCTCTGCTGTTATGGGAATCATTCCCTCAGCAGTGAACCATGCAGCTATGCCTCACAGCTGTCCTGTGTGTGCGGGTTGATAGTGCTCCGTTATCCGGCCCTGTCTCAGACTGGCTGGGATGCTTACATCAGGGCTCTTTGTTCTTCTTGTGGCTGAGGATGGCTCGTGATGACTGGCTAGATGTTTGGGCTACAGATGAATTGAAAATAGTTTCCTCTCATACCATTTATGCTACCTGTCACTCGCTCAGCCATGGAGCCACTAGACTTATGACCGTTGGCTGGATCTAAGCCTCCGTGGACAACTATTGCCGCTATAAATACACTGTCTGGTTAAAGAGATGGGTCTGTCAGCATGTTGTGTCGACACAGTGGGTTCAACGTTGACTGAAGAAGTGTCTACTCAGAGCCCGTAATTAACAGCTGCAAAACGTGACTATTTGAAGAGGCTGAACCCGTACCTCGCCTGGCCACCAGGGCGTCGTTTGGCTGTGTTGTTTTCACTTTTAGGGAGCTGTCAGGTCATTTAACTTTCAATTCTGTCTGCGATGCACAGAATCATTTAAATCCTGCCTCACATCAGATCACGTGTTCAGTGTCCTACGGCTGTTCATAATCTGCTCCATATTCACGCGCAGTGATAACACAGCTGCTGTTGTTGTCACCTTTGTCAGAGGACGACTACGCAGCCTCTCAAAGATACGACCAAACATGTTCCCGGTGTGTGTTTGAGAGCCAAAGTTAGGTGGACCTACCAGGCTGTCTCCTACCCGCTGTACCCCTCAGCCACAGCGTTATGGCTTCTTTAAAAATGTACAGTTAACATGAACTCTGAAAACCTTTCTCCATCTGATGGACATTACTGGCACTGCAACTGAAAAAGACAGAAACTGATCCGTTGATCCAGAATCTGAAGAGCTGTTTTTTCTGCCTGTTCAGACATAGATGAGTGTCAGCAGCAGGCTCGATGCCACGCTGAGGCCTCCTGCTCCAACACACAGGGCTCCTATACCTGTCAGTGTCGTCCTGGTTTCCACGGAGACGGCCTCCACTGCAGTCCCATGTCCTCAGGTGGGTAACCGGCACATTTACAGCTTTACAGACAGAGGGTTGCTGGTTCAAATCTCCAGAGTGACTGCACATTATAGTGAAATAAAGATGTCCTCATTTAGTGGTCCCTTCTTCCCCCATTCATCGTTTTAATCCTAAAACAGGTCATCTTGGAGGAGTTCATTTAAACAACCTAGCTACGCTTTTATCACTGTAAATGGAAACAATGTCTGATTTGGAGGAACCAGACTAAACAATACATTTCTAATGAATAATGAGAGAAAACAAGATCATTTCAAAGTTAAAGTGGCAAAAGGCTTTAACAAGAGAAGTGCTGCTGCTCATCCAGATTGGAGGTAGTTTTTCAGCTGGGTGCACTTTGACAACAAACGTTTATAAAAGGAAGCTGAAGGTTGTTTGGGACAGAGGGGCGACCACTTAATGTCAGACTCAGTAAACGGCGGGTGAGGCTCAGGAGAGAGGGTGCACATGTGTTGATTTGTTGGGCCACAAATCCATTGCTTTCCAGTGAGTGTCTCACCCTGAAGGGCAGCTCCAGCTGCAGTGGCTGATGCTGCTCTGGAGGCCCAGCTCGGCACAGCAGCACATTCTCTATGTGAGCTAATTAAACATGTGATGCGTTCAAGTAAGGTTGGTGTTTAGGGATCAACAGAGTTTTTTCTTCCTAATTCATTGTTTCTTTCTTGTGTATTGTCACATTTCTGATTGAAAGTATGCATATTACTAAAAGCAAACACAGTGAGAGTAATACTACTTCTGTGATTGCAGCTGTCAGGAGCTGGAAGTGCACAGCTAATTACAGCTTTACTCCTCTGCACCACACTTTTGTCATATTTTCATCCTTTATTATGACCCGTCTTGCCTCTGAAGGCATCATTTACTGTCCCGTGTCAAAACTTGTCAGCGACTCTTAATGTAAACAGCCTTTAGTGTCGACAGCGGGTCTTTGATCGTCTCCGCCGCTCCCAGGGATCCTTTGTCCTGTCGGACTGTTGGGGCAGGTGTGGCGCTAATTGTGTTCCCAGACAGAGATCAGGACACCATACCATAAAACACAGCAGAACATCAAGGCTCCGAGTGTAATGCTAACACAGCAACATGATTTTCAGTTACTGCTCATCTGCCTCACACCTTTTTTTAGCCTCCACTTTCCTCAGATTTTCTAAAGACACCGTGTCACATTGTTGGCTTTGGGAATCATCTTGTTGGTGCAAAAATATTTTTTTTACGGCCGTCGAACTAATGATGTGTTTTGCAACATGCTGCTAGTAACAAAGATACTATGTAAAGTGTGTTCTTTGCTAAGTTGTCTGTTATGTGCAGACTGGTTCATCCCTTTAGTTAACAGCTCTTTTATGCTTTAGTGATTCATAGACCACAGTTAAGTAGCTAATCAAACTTTTATTCTGAAAGTTATCTGGTGCACGGGCTGGTCTGAAAATGAGTGAGAAAGTAGCCAGCATCCAAAGAAAAGCCTGGAGCTGAAGACTAATTTAAAGAAAGGTTTGACTGCTTGGAAGCGAGATATAAGAAAAGAGTGGGCGGGGCTCAAGACTTTTGCACACTGGTGATGTCGATAACGGAACAAGTCATTTATCAACATGCTTGTTGACTTTCAGAACAGTTTTAACTGGACAGGAACCTTTGCTTTCGTCATCTTCGCTGTGACCATCTGGATGCTTTACACTGACTGCTCACGTTATCAGATGTTACTACTGTGTGATGTGTGACCGTAACGCTTGACTCTTTAAAGAGCGGGACATTTGTACGACTCTGTAGGAGTGACGATCACTCTGTGGACACACCTCTCGTTTTTGTGTGTCCTCAGAGCGTGAGAAGACCCGGTGTGAGCAGCAAAGAGAGAACGCTATAGCCGGCGCCGACGTACTCTTCTCGGTCCATCCTCGTCCGACTGCCGGTCAGTATGTTCCCCGGTGTGATGAGCACGGAGCCTACGAGCCCACACAGTGTCACCAAAGCATTGGGCAGTGCTGGTGTGTGGACGCCAATGGGCAGGAGATCCCCAACACCCGCACAGGACCTCATAGTAGCCCTCCTCTTTGTGAGTTTCCTTTTTTGAAAGGCTCTAATAACAGCGCTTTCCAAAGTGCAGCCTGATACCGGCAACAGAGCTTGACTGGATCATAATAATCACATACTTTCTTGAAACTTCTACTCATAGATAATACAGTGGCTTGCAAAAGTATTGGGCCCCCTTGAACTTTTCCACATTTTGTCACATTACAGCCACAAACATGAATCAATGTTATTGGAATTCCACGTGAAAGACCAATACAAAGTGGTGTACACGTGAGAAGTGGAACCAAAATCATACATGATTCCAAACATTTTTTACAAATAAATAAGTGAAAAGTGGGGTGTGCGTAATTATTGAGCCCCCTGAGTCAATACTTTGTAGAACCACCTTTTGCTGCAATTCCAGCTGCCAGTCTTTTAGGGTATGTCTCTACCAGCTTTGCACATCTACACACTGAAATTCTTGCCCATTCTTCTTTGCAAAACAGCTCCAGCTCAGTCAGATTAGATGGACAGCGTTTGTGAACAGCAGTTTTCAGATCTTGCCACAGATTCTCGATTGGATTTAGATCTGGACTTTGACTGGGCCATTCTAACACATGGATATGTTTTGTTTTAAACCATTCCATTGTTGCCCTGGCTTTATGTTTA
>VOQK01002398.1:0-11911 GCA_015052645.1 Benitochromis conjunctus
ATAATTTTTAAATAAAAAAAAATAAAAAAAAAAAAAAAAAAAGAGTGAACAGACAAGAAAATAGAGTGTATTCTTCAGAGGCGGAGTCAGGGTTTCATATCGGGGATCTATGTGTTTCCTGTTGGATAGCAGGGTTATCCATATACAGGATCACAGGTACTTACAGTAAAAATGTAGGTGATTTAAAGGCGGCATGGCCTGTTATGTATTTTTGCAACACATACATTTCAACTTTCTGTTTTGCCACACAAACGAGAAGCACAAGTTGAATTGAAGAAGTTTCTTTGATGATGTAAAAGGTACAAATGGGAGACATTAAGGGGGCACATAGAGGCTTTTTTCCCCATGCAGCTCAGATGCTAATCACACTGAAGTTAATTGCCTTTATTCTGCTCACCACATGTGAATCAAACACTGATTACAGCAACAGGGTGCTGGCTTTTCAGTGCTGGGGTTGAGAGCAAGTTGTTTATGTGGTTATCAAGTGGTTAGATCATTTCAAAACACTAAATCTTTTTTTTTTCCTGCAGTGACAAACTTCAACAATGGCTTGGAGGCCAGCTCAGACTCCGATGATGAGGACAAGCTACACATTGTGGAGGAGGACAGCTTGCAGGAGCCTGAGGTTACAGATGCTGATGGAACCACATCGCTGGAGAGCCATGACCATGACGCCACCGTAACAGTATTACCCCACAACGGGTCCTGGAATGGAGGTGAGGCACCACAGTAAAGCCATGAGCAATGTGTGTTTAGCACAGTTACAGGTGCGTTTCAGGGTGTTGAGTTTGTTTGAATCAAACTCTGGTGCGGACCAAAACAACTGCACCGAGATGGGAGGATGTGGTTCAGAGCGGTTCTTTAATGATGTGAATGTGATCCGGCATCGATCCGAACCAACTACCACATGTACGTTACAAGTTTAAGCTAAAAAACTTCCTGTAGCTTTGTATGCTTTGTTTTTTGGGATGCAGCAAGGATCTATATATCTGCACAGGCTAAAATCTAGCTCTAAAATTAATATAAGTTGTCCACCTTATTACTGTGTTTACTTTTGTTGCTTTGTTGCCACCCCGGACACATTTGGCCGATGAGCGGACTGAACATTCTCACGTGGTTTGTACTGACGCATTTTGGTTTGCTTAGAGTTTATTTGGGTTTTAGAAATCAAAACTATTAGTATGTAGGTAACATAAAACACAGGTACCAGGTCCAAAGTGTTTCTAGGAGCCAGTCTTGCTACTTAGCAGCCATCTTCAAAGACCTCTGATTAGCTAATTTAGATAATACATAAAAAAAAAACCCTTTCATTTCATTAGTCACTGCATTTTATTTCAGTTGATTCTCTGATTGGTATTTCTTTCTCTCATAACTTCTCTGTTTATATTTATATATCTTAAGACTAGGCCTTTGAGACTGATCTTATTATCTGTTAATCTGGGACAGTTTCCTGGGCTTGTTTGCTCTTTCTTAGCATCTCATCTAGAAGATGCCCACTACACCCACAGGCTTATACAAGCTGTTTTCACACAGATCTGCAGCAACTCATGGGAAATAATACTTTCACTTAGCTGTACCTTAGTAAGAGTAGATGGTGGAGGTTGCAGTGTAATACACTGTAATTCATGCTGCTTTTCTGCAGAATTGAATCAACAAATCTTGAGCTCAAACACCTTGAAGTCAATTATCTCACTGGAGGGTAACGGCCAATATTTTTCACAGAAATGTCCTTAGGGCTGGCATGTGTAATTTGTCCTGATTGCTGTTGTAAATGAAGCTTAAAAGGTGCATTAATACAGCAACGAGTCCGCTCTGTGTGCTCATATTTATGTAACCAAGTGTTGGGTTCTGTGTTTCAGGAGATACTGTATATTAGCGCAGGTGGGGAGATTACCCACCCAGCTGTTAGCAAGTAAATCCAAATCAGAGCAGCAGTTGCCTTATGTTCACCGACTTTGTTGTGGATCATTGTGGAGAAGAACTGTACTAACTTCAGCACATACGCAGTGCTTTTATCGAATTAAGTGATCTGAAGGGGCATGCACACGAACACAGAAACCAAGCATCCTGCTTCAGTGCTGGTGTGAGTAAAACCTGGAGCCATGAGTCAGCTGAACATGATCACAGCTCAGTGTGGTGTGCCTTTTTCAGATCAGAAGAGAAGTAAAGAGTAGTAAAGAGTAACCAGAAACCAAGAGTTTATAGCAGCGAGAGAGAGAGAATGCAAATGAGGAAAGAGATATATAAATAAGGAGGGGAAGTAAGCTCGTCTGAGGAATAGACATGTTTCTGTAACGCCTTCAGTAATCCGTAATCTAGCCGGCAGTCTTGCAGAGGTTTTTCTCTATAATCTCCAGTTCTCACATCCAGCAAACTTTAATAAATCCCATATACTTCCTAACTGGCAAACATTCCTTTTTTAATAATACAACACTCTGCCTCAGGGCGGTTCTTTACATGCAGTTTATGCTGCGTCTTCTGCGCATTTTTGTCAGTGCCAGCGATACTTAAAGCAACATCTTATTCCTACATTTTTCTGTAAAATTTTTAACCTCAAAAAAAGATTGTAACATTTTAACATCGTTAACATTTTCACTTATTCGCTTGTTACATATAATACAGATAAGTGGTAACCATTTACATATGTGGCTCAACTAGCAGCATGCTGCATAGTGTAAACACAGTAGATGCTCACGTGTGATTTCGGCTGAGATCAAAGTGACAGCTGGTGAAGTGAGACTCAGAGGGAAACTGTAACCCAGTCAGAGATTTTCAGAATGTTTTGCTATGCTGATAAATGGTGTTGATTGCAAGTAGATCAATTGTATTGCGGTAATAATATTAGGGACGAGCATCCAGATGTTTAGTCAGTCATTTCTTGAAGAAAGTCTGCTGTATTTCAGGCTTTGCACATCAACTTGTTCTTTGCTTTAGCATCTAAAATGTGGAAAATACCTCAAAAACTCCCTACAGGGGTTTTTAGGTCTAATGGCCCATCTAGTGAGTTGTGAGAGATGTGCGAATTTTAGGTTAACTGTCCAAAAATAATCTAGGGAGCTTGGAAAGAAAAGTGACTGGATGTGTTTCTATGTATAACTTACAGAAAGCAGTCTGGTGACAGCTTTGTATCTTAATGTAAGTAGCTAACAGAAGTTTAAAACAACAAGCAAATATATATAAAATATTAACTTTACTGCTCTGTGTTATTTGGAACAGTGTTGAGGTTTTCTGTTATATTTTCTGTTCTTTATAGATCATCATCTGATAAAGTGCCTGATTGGAGTTGGCGGCACTCGGGGATATTTTTTTGCAGAAGGAGGATCATATGACTTGTGAAATGCCCCGTTTTATGTGAGCACGCACAGAGCCTGAAGCAGAAAGTCCGGTTTAGAAAAGGAAGTTAATAACCACCATCGTCATACCCATTATCTCCAACTGGGGTTTCAAGTTTTGCTAAGCCAGCAAAGGGAAAAAAAACCCTGGTTTTGTTGAGTTTTGTTCATAGAATACCCCTCAGAACAGCAACTGAGCTTTAAAACAGTGTTTTATGGAGCACAGGCACACTGGGACCAAGTGTTGCCAGTGTTGCTGATTGAAACAAGCCACACATCCTCTCCAATTCCTACAAGAATATCTGCAGCGCAAACAAGGAGCTGTGTTGGAGAAGGTTTTGACAGTGCAAAAAAAAGGTGCAAAATTGGGTATGCAGTTATGTTAAATATTGCCTATTTACTGCATGGATTAATTTTTATTCATGTTGGAAATGGACCGGCACATTTTCAACCATTTTTGCAGTAGTACTAAAAAGAAGATCCTTACTTACCAGCCTTTACAACATCTCATTTTGACAGATGCAAAATAAAATCTGTCTGTGTGTATTAAGTAATACGATCTTGAAATCTCAGCAGATTCATATATTTTTTGCTTGAAAACAGACAGCCTCTTTATACTGCGCCTTGAAATCAAATAGAAATGTACCTTTTAACTGCTTACAGAGATCTTAAAAGTTACACCTTGCGGTTTTGTAATTAGCCTTGGAGAGATACATTTGGTTACATTTTACCTCTAGGGACATAAGTCGATTTTTATTGTACCGTTGTTTCTGATGGTCTACAACCCACGTGTGCAAGCTAACCAATTAGCATGAGAGGCTGTGTTGCAGATCTGCACGCGTATGTTCTTCCTTTTTGAATCGGAGAGCCTGTATCCACTATGTATTTATCACACAATCTGATGTGTTCAGATATTGAGGTTGTACTCCCAAGATTTTATTAGCACCATCTTCCAGTGTGACATGTAGAAAGACAGTGCTATTGCTGATAGAGCCCAGTTTTATAAGAGTGTTTGCCTGTACATCTCATCTCTCTCTTTGATCAGATTAGTTCATCCTCCTCCACGCCTCGGGGAACGCCCGTTCGCCCGCCAGAGCCAGATGTTCTGCTCTTTCTGTCTTGCACTTTTAGGTCAGCCTGTATGACACCACATCCTAAAGGCTAATCTAACTATGACACACACACATCCACCAACACATGCTTTCTCTCCTCCTTCTGAATTGAATTTCTCCCTTTCTATCTCTCTCTGATAAAACACATTGACAATCTTCATCATCACTCCTTGTCATCTTTCTCCTCAGACTGGTGTCTGACTGCTTGTCTGTTCTCCAAACAATAAGTGCTTACTGACAGGGTGACATGCCAGAAACATCTTAAATTTCTCTCTGATCACAAAATGTAAGCCATTAAAATGTTAAAAAAGAGAGTATTTTTTAATATCCTTTTATGGCATCACTGTGTGTATAAAAATTAGGCAAACACTAGACATGGTAGCATGACACAGTGAAAGCCCCACCCACTGGAGGGGAAAAGAGTTGTTAACAAAAATGCTACAGAGTGCTAAAATACTAATAATATGGCGGCTAAAAATATTAGATTTGAATATTTCATTACCACCATTAAGCCCTCACAGTTGTTAGAAACTAAGCGCTAGCCATATTAGCAAGCGTCAGTAGTTAAGTGAGGCATTTACAAACATGAGAATATTATACCCAAATACTTCATTCAGCTTACAGAAATGTAGCGGCCTTGAAGTGACGTTCACATATTAGGTTAAATGCACAGTCAGGATCTCAGTGTTTTCCTGTTCTTTCCTCCGATGCTTCACACCTTTCAGTCAGGACTGATTTATATTTGGAAGTATGAATGTGTTCCTTCCACATCCATACGAGGACAGCATGAGGCAAGGAGAGAAGCAGCAAGACTCGCACAGTGCAGAGGATATGAAAGTGGTGACGACAGACATTTACCACGTCAGATACAGCATAAAAAGAAGAGTTGCGATGGTGATGGGTTGCTAAGTGGCTTGCAGATGCATAGCAAATGTGGGCAGGCAAAAACACCACATTCCCTCTGTCAGACTTTAACAAGCTCTGTCTGTAGGCTCTTGCAGTTGGTCCTTTCCTGCATTAATATTAATTAGGAAAGACGACATTGTATAATCACATCTTTCTAATTTAAATATTGTGCTCATTTACTTTCAGTGATTCAATAAATGAATAATTGATTGAATATTTTAAAAAAAAAACTAATTGCTTCAGTTCTGCAGTGCTATTTCTATAATTCAAACTACATAAAAACAAGAGATTTGGTTTATATATTAGTGGAATAACAGCTTAATGAGTTCTCTCATTAACACCGATGATGTGTGACTGTGTGGAGTTGAGTCAGCTGAACTGCCTGTTGTTTCCCTTTGCAGACAGGGTTTTCGTGCGCTGCACGTCCACAGGGAAACGTGGAACAGGTTTAGTCATACCAGATGATTCACATCTGGTATAGTCAACACTTTTGGACCTCAAGTTGCTCATCCATCAACTTCCTGCTGTCCTTCTTTCTACTCAGCCTACTTACGTTTTCCGAAGTTTCACCAGCTGCAGGAAGTGCAGACAGAAATAGACTTTCTAGAGACTTTGTGTTTATTTTATTTTTTTTAATTGGTTTCCACTCCACATTCAGGCAGCATGGTAAAGCTCTTTAAAACTCTTTAAACCTCCAGATACCCCGAAGTAAGTAAGTTTGCAGGATCAGCGCTTACCCGTGCTCGCACATTTTCAAAAACATACCTTAGGATCCAAACAAAACAGCAAAAGTGTCACAAGCTTTAACGAGCACAAGCAGAACCAACTCTGCATTCAACAGCCGAAGTTGATTGGCTTGTGTTTACACCGATTCTCAATGCCCTTTTAATCCTCGATTCCTCTCAAACAGCTCAGCCTACGCAAGCATCTGCCTTCATCTCGACAGCAGTTAGTTACAGCCAAGCAGGAAATACTAAAACCATGGAGACGGCGAGAATGTGACATTCAGAGATATTGCTCTCAAGGCTTGTTTCATTGTTCCTGAATAAAGCCTTACATGGTGTGAGCAGTGCTCGTGAGTGCTGCTCGCTCTCTTTTGCTTTATTTCTTTCCCTCTTTCTCTCAGCTCTATCCTTTCTCCTTCATACTCACCACTTTTCTGCAGTCACTGATCCCTTCTCATTTCTTTGTATTCTTCTGCCAGGCTTTCGTCTTGCTTTCTCTTGCTTTTGTTTCCCTTCTTCTTCTGCTGAGTATCCAACTACAGATATTGTAGGAAAGCCTCCCGACAGTGTTTGAAGTGATAGGTGGTGCTCTGACTTTGGATATTATTAATTATCCATGGAGGTTTTCCTAAGCTTGTTGTTGTTCAGTAAACCTCAACTTTTTGGGACAAGCTAAAACTTCTAAGCCTTATTCTCACAATAAACTAGCACGTCAGGTGAGATTATACATTCACTTATTAGCCTGACATCAGCACAGTGCATATGATTGTACACCCAGACTACATAGCAAAATGCTAATAGGTTTGGACTGTGCTTATAAAGCAGTTTTCACACTTTAAGTACTACTACAGGTCACATTTATACAGTGCTGAATGTTCACTGTCGCAGATATACTCAAACTCAGATAATTTTACGACCAGCTGACGACCCGCTCTACCTCCTGATCTGCAGCTTGTATATTTATTTATACAAGTACTGCATCAAATATTCACAATAGTACAGGGTTTGATTAGTATTTTTAGAGGACTTTTCAGAGAATAATGATGGAACTACATGTGATACTGTAAAAACATTTGTGTTTCTTTTTTTCTTTTTTTAAAAATGAGTTCATGATCATTTCAGCCAGCTTTGACTGTGAGCACAGAAACAGCACGCACCTTTGTGTTCAAAGTTTCTGTTTAAAGAGGGCAGCCAATCAGAGTGCTTTAATGGCTCATTTAAAACAGGGGACAGATGTGATGTGTAAGTTTAATTAATGAACTTACCAATCAGAATAGACACAGAACACTCACTAGTTATATATTAATTTCTGGTAGTAAAAGGGTGTGTTTGGTTAGCTAAAGTGACTTTGAGGTGTTTTTCTGAATACCTTGAAGACTTTTGTAAATAAAATATACCTTTTTTCACAGCTTTAGATAAACTCTTTGATCAAAAATTGCAATGTGAGAAAAATATGCAACTCTGAGCAGCGAGTGACTTCATTTATTGACTGACTGGTTTGCTTTTTTCACCTTTGACCGTTCCTGTCGGGTATGTATCGTTGTAAAGTAAGGTAGGATGGTGAACTTGTATATGTAGTTATGAACTAATTCTCTTGACTTCACAGTGAGAAGAGTTTTTAAATATATAAACTGTGCCAGTAACAGTGACATTTTACTGTCTTGAAAAATGCTAAATTTGCAAAGCCTTGACAGTTTAAACAAGGAAGCATCAGTAGAGGTAGTCATAGTAGTAATAGTAGTAGTAATATGTTCTTTCAGATTATAGGAGTCCTGATCTAAAAGTATAATATAACGGATCGAATTGGCTCGTGCTTTCGTGGCAGTACCTGTTATTTTTCAACTGCTCCTGCAATAGAAACCAGCCTGTTCACTCCTTTAGAAAAACATTAACAAACCAGGAAGGAGTTACATATTTAGTGTGTGCGGAGGAGCTCTGACGGTGTTGGAGGGAAGTCATGGAAAAGTCATGAAATGTTGCAGCGCTGTAAGACCACGGTGGGAACCCTTCAAAGGCTTTGCGTGATATTTTTGGATAGTCTGACTTTGAGTCCTTTCTTTCCTCCCCGTCTGAGGCGAAAGGAGAAAGAACGGAGAGCAGCTGGTGTTGAATTGGTCCTCTGGTGAGAGATTAGTGTGCGCTACTCCCCCTGCAGTCTAGGCCGCACTGCAGCTCCAATCCATCCTGCCTTATAAATTCACCACGGACTCACAGTGACAGGTTCTGGCAAGGTATACGAGTGCTGTGTGCAGAGAGTGCATGTGTCTGTGAATAACTCGGCTGATGTAAGTATGCAAGTGTATGTGCGTGTTTGCGTGTGTGCGAACCACATGATTTCCTGTTTTCATTCCATTCTGATATTCCACATGTGTGTGTTGCAGGGTCCTGGTCGTCATTACAGCATGCATTTTTTTTGTGAGGCATTAAGTGTAATTGTAGAGTGTGGTGGGAAAATATGCAGAGAGGTGTATCAAGTGGAAGGGGGGGGGGATTGGAAGGAAGGGGTGATGGAGGGAAATAAAGTAAGTGAAGGCGGGAGAGAGATGAAGTTAGATTAAAGAGAAACAGTGGGGAGGGGAGAGATTAAGGAAGCAAACAGTTGGTAACATGGTTGAAGAAGAGAAGGAAGAGGAAGAGACAAAGAAAGAAAGGGAGAGGAGGAGGGCTAATTTAAAAAGAAAACATGACGGGCATCCAACCAAGTGTAGTGAGCTGAAAATAGAACATGCAAAAGAACAAAAAGTAGTATTACAGCTCAAACCTTTTTAATCTGTAAACATGTGTCTATTAATCAAGTAGTCATTTAACAGAAAGTGACATGCTTTCTCAATTGAATCTTCAAGACTTGCAACTTTCTGCAGCTTATGAGTTTCATGAGACTGAGGTACAGTTGGAAATGACCTTATTGTGGCTGTAGAATTCTCTGAATAATGACTCGGTAAATATGTAGTCTCAGCTTGCTAAACCTGCCATCTTCCAAACTGTTACGCTTAGTGTAGCAGGGTCTTTATGTTTGGTGACCTCTGCAAAAAGGTTTCAGCCAGAGACGAAAGTACCCAACACTGCAATGCATTTTGTTAACTACGGCCATGAATTGGGGTTTTGTTAAGTTCAGTATAAAGTGATATTTTTGTTCATCAAATGTTATCAGACTCATTGCCTTTGTGGTAGGTGGACACATGCTTACATGCATAAGCACCAGGCAAAAGTCATTGATGGAAGTTGTGTAGTTGTTTGACACTTTTGACTGTTTAATAGCTGAACCATTAGAAAACTGTGAATTGCATCTGATGAATGCGACACATTAATCCGGCAGGAACTCGTCAACTGTTGCTGTCAACTATGTCACAGTATTATACCAAATGCCCCCAAAATCATCATGTAAATAGCTTAATGGAGCTGCATTGTGTGACGAGAAGTATTCATGTTTAAAATCAGTGTCAAAGTCGACCGAAAGTTTGCGTCCTTGGTTTTACTGGCACAACGGTCTGCAGCCAGTCAAGGTCAGCATTTTCACATTCATCCCCACACTTTCCTAAATGGAGACTGTTTTCAAAGAGCTCAGCTTTCAAATGCCAGGGGGCCAAAATGTGTTTTTAGCTTGCTTAGTGAGGGCATATTCTAGAAGAGATTTAAGAGATTCTTCTGCTCTGCTCTTCTTAAAAAGTCTTTTCCATGTTTTCCTTTAGTTTAGGTTTCTTTTTTTTTTTTGTAGGGGTGAAGTTTTTCCCTTTTCTCATTGAAGTGTTTAAAGACAGAGGGTGCCGAATGCTGTACATCTTAGTGAGCTACGTAAATAAACTGAAGGAAGGACTAAGATAAGGAGAAAAGTAGAACTGAGAATCAGGAGGGGTAAAGAGAGAAAGAGGCTATAAGAGAAAGGAATGAGTAAAGAGAGGTGGAGAAAGAAGCTTGAAGGTAGATGAGCGAGTCTCAGAGGGGGAAAAGAGATTTGGACAGCTTTTGGATGAGATCATGGGAAGTAAAGATCTGTGTGTTTAATATGAGGCTTAACAGGGCTCGGCCTGGGCCCGCCTATTCTTTATAAAGGCGTACACACACGCAGTTCAGCATAGACCCCTCCTTTCTTTCTTTTTATGACTGGTTCTGTGATTGCAGATCCTGCTGACTACACACACACACACACACACACACACACACACACGCACACACACACACACACACACACACACACACACACAGCTGCACCTGTCCCTGACACGCTCAGCAGGAAGAGGCGTGGCCTTTCCTGCTGATTCTGCCTGCATTTAAAATACTTGAGCACCATGACAACACTGGTCACAGTTTCACCTCACTGCTCTCTCTTCTCATTGTTTTTATACTCAGAAAGTGAAGTAACCTCTCTCCCTAAGTTCCTCTTCTACACTTGTTATGATATTTGGACTTAGCACAGCATCAGATCTGATCAAGGGAAGAGTCTTTGTCTCAGAGGGATGAAATCCTGCTTAGAGCAATAAGCACAAAAAAAATGCTGTAACTGCAAAAAATCAAGAATAAAACCCTGACTGAGCTCTAAAATAAAGAAAATCACTATATACTGTACATTATATACTATGCATCCATTTATAAGTGCACTATATTCAAAGTGCTTTACATTCGAAGGAGTATTCAACCACACATTACACACATTCGTGCATTTGTATCTCGCCTAAAGTTATGCTGCATGCTACATGCTGACTGTAGAAGTCAGGAATCGAACAACTGGCTATTTAAATTAGTAGATAACCTGCTTATTATGCATGTCTTAACATTAGGATCACTTTCACCACTCCAGTTTTACAAAGGAGTTTAGTGCACTTAAACAAGTAAATGAGGTGGGGCTGGGGGGGTAGTGGGAAAATAAATCACGCCATCAGCATTATCTCAGATTGGTGTTGAGACTTCAATTACTTAACAGGGACCTTGTGTTATAAACAGGTGGTGCAGTGTTACTCTGTTTCTCCTGCAGTTTGAAGTGTTATCTGCATGGCTGTCTAGTTTAACTGTATGCTGTGAATGATCAAGGGTGGAAAAATATGGGAAATGCGTCACAGTCTTTGCATACTCAAGAAAAAAAAAAGGGCAAAAAAATAGGAATGGGGAAGCCTTTGATCCTAAAATGATTTCTTCAATTAAGTGGCTTGGCCTTCTTTGCCATTTCTTTGATGGTGCTCTGCAAACATATGAAATAACAGGTAACAGCAAATTATTGCATTCAGGGTCATCATCTTTTCAAAACGCATTTGATATAAAATTGCATGTAGTGCCTTTTTGAAGCACTTGTAGATATTAAGTTTGCCCGAGCACATTCATTGCTGTCTGTTTTGTTCCATGTCGGCTACTTAAGGTTAATTTGAAAAGAGGAGTGTGTTTGGTTTAATGAGAGGGAGTGTTTGGGTAGAGGACAGACTGTCAGTGTGGTGCCACTGTTACGTCCCTGAGTCGTTTCCCTCTGAAGTGCCACGTTTGAATCACGCCCAGGGCTGTAATTATTCTTTGTAAGGCTCATTATGGTTGCAGGGAAACACATACTGTCTCTGTCTGTGCAGCAAACCAGCTGTTCCAAGTGAACTCAAACACCGCTAACAGTTCAGCTGCTGCAGCCACATAAGCTGGCTGTAGCTATAGATGATTAAAGATATAAGAATATTAACAGGGCTGTAGGAAGCAAGGATTTCTGTTTTTAATACTGTCCTAGTTATCATGACAGTACAGCATCACAGTACAGTTTGGTCTGGCTAACCTTTGGCCACAAATTAATTTAAAAAAGTTCAGTAGAATAAGCTATGATTTTATTTAATCTTAGCAAATGGTTTGTGCTGGGACTTTGTAGTAG
>VOQK01002399.1:7119-28834 GCA_015052645.1 Benitochromis conjunctus
CTTTAAAAAAAACAAAAAAAAAACAAACACCAGAAGTGTTTCTGGGGACACAATAATGGGACGGACCAGATGGGGAAGTGACAGAAACCAAAACATTTCAGTTTTTGCAGTATTTTTTTCTGTTTCTGTTGTGTTTTGTGTGCTTTTGCAGTATTTTTCTGTTTGCTGGTGTTTTCTTAAGTCCATGACCTCTCAGTGCCACCGTATTAACTTCTACTGGGGTTGTACCTTTGAACCTTGAAGGTGGTCCTGAGAGTCACTGACCCATTCTGTCATCATATGAGTCACATGAACCAAGGAATTGGTCATTATGGTCACATGAGCCAAGGTGTGAATTCTTTGAGGCACTGCCCCACCTTGCCATCAATTGAGTTATTAAGGTCATGTGGACCAAGGTGTAAGTGGGGGCTGAAATGCCTGTGATGCGATCTAAGGACCACCTTCAAGGTGAAAAACTTTTTTAAACTGAAGAAGCCTCTCAGAGGAAAGGTGAAACATCACCATGAACCTGAAAAGAATTCCAACTGCCTTCTACTCAACGGTTTAGGACTTCCTTTGGGATTTGGCAGGTAACTCACCTGTCTGAGGAAACCAGAGTCCTGTCCCTCTCCTGGAGACGTGGATCGACTGGGACCAGCTGACTTGGTGTGGCTCTGCTCCCTGCTGCCGTAACGCTCACAGGAATAGTAGCGCTGCTTCTCTCCTGCTGAAGAGTGGTGCCTCCTCTCATGGGGCCTACTGCGGTCCCGTTCCCTCGCTCGCTCTCTGGACAGTCCTTCAGCTGAGGGGTCGGTAAATGAATCTGGAGGATGGTACCATCAAATTTTTATATAAATAAAGTTATGCGATTATTATTTTATCCTACTGGATAACAGTATCTCGGGGTCTTGTTCACACGTGAGGGGACAGTTTGAAAGATGCGATTGAAAGACGGATTGGGAAAACTTACCAATATGTTGTGGTGAAGATAGAGATGAGCATAAAAATGACCCTGTTGAGTTAATATTCTATCTACATTCCTACCCCCACCTATGGTCATGAGCTCTGGGTAGAATGAATGAGGACCGAAAGAATGAAATTGTAGATACAAGCGGGCGAAATGAGTTTCCTGCGAAGAGTGAGAAGCTCGGTCATTCGAGCTGCCGCTATTCCACATTGAAAAAAGCCAGTTTGGGCATCTGACTAGGATGCCTCCTCATAGCCTCCAAGGCAAGTATCAGGAGGAGGCCTTGGGCAGACCCAGAACTCGCTGGGGAGGTTTCATGTCATTCATTATGTCACTGATTAAATGTCTAGTTAAAGTTTCGTTGGTTCGGCCCACATAAGATGGTCTGTATGTGGCCCACAATGTAAAATGAGTTTGACATCTCTGATCTAAATACACTCACAGACTTTTGTTCGCTGCACCTGTCCAGCTGCCCGTTAATACAGATATTTCATCAGTATTTTACATGGCAGCAACTCTTTTCATTTAGTCATGTAGATGTGGTCAAGAGGACCTGCTGAAGTTCAAATTAAACATCAGAATGGATAAGAAAGGTGATTTAAGTGACTTTAAATATGGTATGGTTGTTGGTGCCAAACTGGCTGGTCTGAGTATTGCAGAAACTGCTGGGATTTTCTAGGGTTTACAGAGAATGGTCCAAAAAAGAGAGCAGCAGTTGTGATTTTTTTTGTTTAAAAAAAAACAAAGGTCAACCTTTCACATTAATATGCAACTTTATTTGTAAGGTTTTGGAACAGAGCATTCACAGGAGACCTTTATGGAGAGCTGAGGTACAGAGAGGAAAAGAAATCCCCAGCAAAATTCTTCTAATCATATGGAAAGACTGACATGAGAAACTCCTGACTGAAGCTCTGCAGAAAACCCTTCACCTACATAACCCCATCATGGAACTTTAATCCTATGAAGAATTTCGGCAGCTATGCCTGAAAGGAAAAGTTTGGCTTGCTGTCTGTTTCTCTATTGAAGTGATGCCAAGTTCTGGTATTAAAATATTCTTCTTGTAGATTAAAAGCTAATTAATTAATCAATCAATCAGCACTCTGAAATAGTCAATATATTTACTGAACATTTCACTTTTTTGTCCAAGCTCTACTCGGGGCCGTTGTGAAAAATTACTATTGTTAATAATATTAGCCGTTTTTAGTGTTGTAGGTAAGTTTTATAGGATGTGCCGAAGGATCTAAAGTTATCCAAGAAAAAGGACAATTTAATACATAAAAACAATAAAAAATGAAAAAAATGTACTAAGGAAGTGTGACGCAGGCAGTTTGACAGTTAAAAATGTATGTCTAGATATCAGTCAGCCAGTAGCTGGCAGAGGGATCTTAGATGACATAATAATACTTTTGTTCAGTTTACTGCTATTATATATGGGTACTTTTCATTGTTTCAGAAAATGAATGTGTTTCTATTAGAGAGTGGTTGGTTGTAGCTGTTAAATACCTGATTAAGATGTTGAACTATAAAAGTTTTCTTAATGTTTTGACATCACTGTTGGCTGAGGATAAACGCAGATTTCGTCACCCCCAACTGGTCGCGGCAGACAGCTGCCCCTCCTAAAGCCTGGTTCTGCCAGAGATTTCTTTCTGTTAAAAGGGAGTTTTTCCTTCCCACTGTTGCCAAGTACTCACTCACATGGCATCGGGTGATTGTTGGCATTTTCCCTGTATTATTGTGCGGTTTCTACCTCAGAATACAAAGGGCCTTGAGGAGACTGATCTTGTGATTTGGATACATATACAATTGAATTGAAATGCTGTGTAAGAGGAATTTCAGTTCGATTAAAGTACAACTATGGCTATAAAATTATGTTTACTGAATTGAATGTTGGGTCTAGACATTTTGCTTTTGTTATTATGTGCTGTACATTATAAATCACAAATCTTTACTAATCATATAATAAGAATGCCTCACCAACGGTGCTGGATGGCTGCACTGATGCAGCTCTATCCAGAGACTTCTGCTTCTTGTCTTTGTCCTTATCCCTGCGTCTATGGCAGCGGTGGTGGTGGTGATGGTGGTGGGCTCTGTCTTGGCCCTGGACCTGTCCCATCCCCGCAGAGGACTGAGCCTGACTGGGGCGTTCCAGGTCATAGTCCTTCAGCCCGACATCCTGATAGTGGTGCTGCGGTGTCAACGAGGATGCTGAGCGTTTTATAGGACTGAGGTCCACAATCGGCTGAGAAGGGAAGACAGATGTTGGGAAGTGTTATGAGACTAGAGAGTGTGAAGCTGGAAGTAGTGGTTTTTACCCAAATCAATTTTACTGAATCACCAAAATATGCACAAAACACAAATGAGACAGCCTTTTGTTTAAAGACTGATATTCGACCCCATCTACTCAAAGCACAGATGTTAAAAAAATTAACAAGAAGGAACAAAAATCTGTCACACAACTTGAAGCTACTGGACTTCACTAGCAACTCTGCTAGTGAACAAAGAAGAGGTGGGGGGGAGTGACACTGGCTTTGTGGCATTTTATTCTTTTCCCAAGAGGGTACATCTAACTTTATAAAGAATGTAAATAATGAGTCAATTACTACAAGATTAGCCTCAAATTAAGGTTGCGGCAGCTTGGGCTGTCAAAATATCAAGTTACTCTGTATTATTGTGGCTAAAGAAATTTAAGATCATGATTAATATCTGGGAAAAAGTGATTTTGTTTGTGCAGCTTGAAATTTTCACTGTGTTTTGTCTCTTTTTTTGGCAAATGAATTACGTTAGAAATGGCTGTATAGAGGAGATGGAGAAAGTCAATAACTGCAACTAGCTAATTACACTGTCTCATGCTTATGCTGTTGTATATTATCCACTGTTTTTAAATATCACAATTCTTCTATATTGTGATTACCCAGTGCCTGAATGACAACTCATTGTATCAGTTTTTAGCCATTAGGCCTAAAATTTAGTAGCTTGTTGCTTTGCTTTACTCACCATAGAAAACATGGGCATTCCAACCAACAGCTATATGGTAATTACTTACACCCATGCGAAGATGATCCAGACCCTCATATTTTGTCAAAATATGGCCATGTACACCCAGAGATATGCTTACCTGTGCTACATTCAACCAATTCTGCAGCAGAAACATGCTGGAAACACAATGTTGATGTATCAGTAGTTGTGATTAACTTAATAGCAAACACTCACAAATTGAAGCGTTTACAGAGACATTAGTATAATAAATACTTATGTCTGTGTCTGCCTGATTAAAATGCTTGTCCTTTTTGCTCTGTTTCGGGTCTCTAACATGCCAGCACCTGAAAAAATAGGCTCATTAGCTGCTTAGTGATCCACTAGTTTTAACCAGACAGTCTATAATATATAGTGATTAAAGCAGAATTATATAGAGGCGTGTTACTTTAATTTTGCACAGTCATCCTTTATTTTCCCCCAAGGTATAAGTACTTTGAATAAATGCCTGGAGGACAGTGACACTCACCCCAACAAAGTCTTACCTTACTGACCAGTACAGCTAGCAGGTAACATGTGTGATAGGAAGCTGGAACAGCAGCTGAGTTACATCCCCACCTGCTGGTTACTGTGTAGATTTCATTTAATTATTTTAGCCAATCAAAAACATTGTATTTAATCATACTGTAAGCCTTAGGATGCCCACTAAATAACAGATAAACGGTTGGTGGACTTTTTTTTTTGTACATTGATTGCTGCTTTCACAAACAGGAATAGGTTTGATGTGCAGTTCTTTTTGTTCCTACCTCACAGTCTAGCCTGTAGCAACAGTCACACAACAATATCACAACACTGCCAACAAAATAAAATCTAAATCATATTATCAAGTCAGTTTATATAGTCCACAGTCTTAAAATCTTACCTCTTAGATGAGTGCTATAATCTCCTAATTGTTCCTGTCTCTATTCACACCACTGGAAGAAACAGTGATGTGATAGAAAGGTTTTCTATCTTTTAATAGTCAAAATTAAGAGGCGGTAAAAGATTGGATTTTGCCTGGAAAAATAAGATTTTAAGACCGAACATGACAACAGATGACAGATAAAGTTGGGAAGGTTTTAAAAAGAAAACCTTTTAGATAGCAGAAAAGCAGCAGTACCGTCTCAACCTTGTGTTTCTTTTTTAAAGATCACACTAACTCACAAGCAAAAACTACACACTAGATACCAACACTCACATACACACGTTTTACCAAAGTGTAGTACTGTACTGCTGTAACTAATGACTGAAAAGCAGGACAGAGTGCTTGACATACCTCAGTTAAACATACAAATGCCTTTTCTGGGTATGTTTAACGGCTAATACAGTTTTTTTTAATGTGTTTATTGTGTCTATCAACAATCTAATGGGGTGAGCAGTTATTAAACTGTGAGGTGGGGATCATTTTATCAATGATGGTGCGGAGGGTGTGAACTTCTGTGATGAGAGGAGCACATGGAGGTAAACAGACATGAGAAAAGAAGAAAAAAAAGAGGGTGTGGACGAGAGGAGGAGAGAGAAGAAGAAAGAGAGGTGTGGCACAACAGGTGGTACATACTGCCAGGTGGGTCCCAGGGGCGTGGCGAGGGTGGCTCCGCTATCAGACAGCACACACAAGAGGAGGTGGGCAAAACATTAGCAGTGAGCATCGAAATCAGGAGAAAGGGAAGACAGAAGAGGAGAGCAGAATCTGAAGAAGAATGAGTCAGTTGATATTCTGCATTATATTTCTGTCAATGTGTCCAATGAAAAGACCAAAACCGACAATGTGTTCACCCTGTTTGTCAGTGCACGCACGTGTCATCGTGACCACGTGGTCCCGGAGACATCGACTCTATGGGAACTACCACAAAATGTGGTTTGTAGTCATTTTAATATTTTGGTCATATGCGTGGGCTGTCTGTATGTGGACAGGAAGAAACAGTCATGTGACAGAAAGTCTTTCTACCTTTTAATACTGAAAAAGTAAAAGGTTAGATTTTGTCTGGAAAAACAAGATTTTGAGAACAAAAATGAGAAGTTTCTCCTGCTTTCATTAACTTAATCAATGCCATGTCTGTTGTCATTGATACCCACTTTGTTTTGTATGGGGGCCTTGCTGCAGCTCTCTCTGCCTCTGGCTGCGATATCATGCCATGACATCAAGTTGAAATTATTGCAGATGGAATAACAATCTTCTTTTTGATCAAAGCGATCCGGACTCCTGACTGAAACGAAGGCTGAGTTCAAAGATGGATGTGGTAGGAACTCACTGAATACTTAAGCATGGTGATGGGTGTTGCATCTGGTGTGAATCATGTCCTGAATTTGAAATTAACTTTGGCCATATGTGGGGTGGCTCACGGTAGCGTATGGTGTTCAGGTGGGAGGAGAGGATCTAACAGGGGTGCACAAAACTAGACTCAGGGGTGATGAGAACAATGTCTTAGAACATGCTCTGCTCATTCGGTTGCCAGTCTTACGATTTTTAGCAATAAGAATTAGCTGCAGTCGATGTGTTCAAATGCTTTTAAAAGATAATTAAGCAGAAAAGTGTGCAAAATTGTCTCTTTATCATGTGTTCACATTGTTGTGCTTTGTGACTTCCAAGAGAGGAAGTCACAAAGTCACAAATATACATGTTTCTTCATGTATATTTCACTTCACTAAGCCCTACTGCATTCGGCATCCCTGTATGTACACCAGCTACATTTTACAATTTTTTTTGTGTCTTTAACGACATTAAAAGAGAATAAAAAATGCATATTGATATGCTGCTAAATACTCATACTTGATTCATATTTGATCTAAAAACAATTATTAGAAAAAGTGTAAAATATTAATCGATGAACTTGCACATTGTTGGCTTCGATCCTTTGCAAAAATGTCTTGACAGAAATGAAAAGCAGAGTAACTCCAGCCTGGTCCGTTAAAATAGAGAGAGCGTGAGAGATCAAAATGCAACATAAACATAAGGAAAGCACATGTTACGTGTAGAACGAGCAGAACGACAGAGACAGACACACTAACGCAGACAGGCGAACGGCAAGGCTAAACTGACAAGATCTGACAGGTGGAAAAATCCAGAAACACAGAAATGATGGACAGAAAATTTATCTTAACATGACATCCATATGCAGCAGCCACGAGCAGCTACTGTAACTCACAAAAGTGAAATAATTAATAATGGTTGCTAAAAAAGTGCATGTCATAAAAAAAGAAAAAATTAGTGCAGTCACACAAAACTTGTTCATTCTTGTTGGTGAGTGTGGTTATAGTAAATATCATAAAAATATAAGAACATTATAATACTGCAGTTTGTGACAAGTTTATTAAACCAAATGAATGTAAATATCTTTTTAAATAGTTCAATCTCTTGTTAACCTTTTGTCGTGTCCATTAGCATTAGTAGACTGGTTAGCTCAAGGCTAAATGTTAAAGGACTTAAACATTTCAACTAGACCAGAAAACAGCTAAATATTAGACACTGGGTCTCCACTGTCAAGCACTGTTTTAGTATCATCGTTTGTGTGACAATATTTGCAGATATGATAGAGTGCTGCAGGGATAACCTTGTTTGTGGACTACCCCAGAAGTCAGCATCATGCTGGTTTCCTTGACAACAAGCCAATTTGATTTTTTTTGCCAGCTGTATTGCAAAAAAAATAAACTGAAAGATACCTAATGTGAATGCTATGCTAATCATGCAGCATATGTTTTATGACTTTTTCTAATATAACTATGTAAAGTGTTAACATTTGTCTCTAAACTGAGTACACCACGGTCACATGACTTTATGTCACCAATAACTTTTCTAGTCTCATTTAGCTGCTTGGTAGCAGACACCTCGTGTTTTTATGTCCTAGAACGAAATGCTATACTCTTTGAAGTTTGCATTAAATACACTTATCATGTCATACATTTAAGAAAAAATGAATTTATTTAGAGACAATTGAACTGGAGCGACTGGTGCAAAATGCCAAATCATTTCTGGGTTTTAGGACTCATACTCATCCCTGCAGCACACACACTCCCAAAATTGCATATCATAAAATACAATATTTTAGTATTTTGGTTGCAGGAGATAAAAAACTTAACTTCAAGTTAAGCATCTTGGGTAATGTGCTTAGCTGTTTCCATTCAGACAGTTACAAAAGAAAAGCATTATTGTCATGAATTATATGAGGGTTTAATATTTGAGACTTAGAGGTTCATCTATCATTTTTCTGTAAAACAGATTTTGAGCTTGTCGTGCTTTAAGTGCTGTACCTCATCAGGTTATTGCATTGGTAATATTATTGCCTTTTCTACATCAGTACAAATTAACAAAACGTTCTATCGCATCAAAGGTAGAGTAAATTGTTGTTTCTATGATCAAAGAACATAAACTAAAAAATTAGAAACAGTATTTTATAGTTCCAAATAGTTTTGTCCCTGCCAGGGTGTGATAGCTCCTCTCAGTTAGTGTGAAGCTACTTCTTGTTAATTGTCTAATTTCCTCAATCTGCATATTTACTGTATCTTTTATTCTGTACACATCTCATCACTCATCACATGCTGAAATACCTCCTCAGTAAAATATGTGAAATTGTCAGGAGAGGTCAGCAGGCTGAATTGATGTGGACTGACAGAGAGCCACTGCTTCCAGCTGCTATCTCTAACCAGCAACCCTTCGGCAGCCCATCAGCCTTTTTCAGTCTATTTTATCTAAAAGAATTTTTTATAAAGTTACACAATTTCTGCATTAAAACAAGAATCTAGAAAACAAAAAAGTATTGTAAGATTCTTCCTGTGAGCAGTAAAACAAGAGGCATGACTTCATGAGCACCAGAGAGCTTACGTAGTATTCAGCATTTAGTCGGGGAAGAGAGGCTGCTCTGCAGTGACCTTCCAAGCTGGGATAAGCCTCTGCATCTGAAGTGTTCTCCACCTGCTTCAGTTCAACCTGTTCCTAAAGGAAATAAATGTACAGAGACAACACAGGCATAAGTGCATATACTTAGAGTGCATGTTATATAATAAACATTTTACTGATGGTGATTTTTTTTACCTGAGTTCTTGTTAAATTTTGCACATCCTCTGACTGGCCTCTCTGCAGCTTTCTACGACTTTTGGGCCTCTGCGAAGCCTGAGAAACATCTCCAGACTGGGAATGTTTTATGGCAGTCCTCTGGTTGAGTCTGCACACGAAACAAAGACTGACTATAATATCGGATGCTGTCAGTGGCGCAGTGTCAAAGAGGTTTTAGTTCAGGTATGTAGTTTAATTCCAGTCATTATGAATCTGCTGGATTCAGATGAACTCATTGATTTCAGTTTGATTTCCTCAAATAAAACTGGTAAACAATGGCCAGGGGTGTGGTCGAATATGAACAGGAGAAAAAAAATCAAAATAACTCCATCTGGCTGTTGTTGTATCTGGTTTGCCTGGAAATGTTTCACAGATCAACAGTTTATGGCTTTTAATCCGAGCATCTGTAATTTGCGCAACGTGCATTGTGTGGAGAACCTCGAACAATCTGAGTCAGCTCTCTAATGAGGGAGTAATTCCTTGCAATGATATAATCAGCACAAGGCAATAACTTAAAATGGAAAATGGAAGAGACCCTTTGTTAAACATGACCACTTAATCTAGTCAAGAGTTTCAAATAGAGACCTGTGGATTTATGCAGCTGATTTGAATAAAAGCCCTGCTACTGTGTGATGAAATATGGTATACTCTGACTTCTGTTATTTCGTCTAGTGTTTTCATATGTATGTGTCTTTCAGCACTACAATGCTGATGACTTCCAGCTTGTCATTCCTTCATTTGGAATCACAAGATGGGTCTGAAGCCGTATGTCATCATGTCCTGGTCGTTGGATGTTGAAGGCTGCCGACCCCTGACATAGATAAAGTCACTTACATTGTGTCCTTGTTAATCGAGATGTTGGTGGTGGTAGTGGGCGAGGCCTCTGTTTTTTTTTCAGGCTCAGGTGAGAGGACTTGTTTGGGCCTGGAGAACGGTGGTTCTACTTCCTGTATGTGAGTGAATGGCAGCACAGGACGGAACAAGGACCCCAGTTTACTCTGGAGAAAGAAGGATAGCAGAGAGTTGAAAAACTGCAAAATTAACACTGGATTAACTGATTTTTGCGACAAACATCAGTGGAAAAACTTTTAAAGCTGATATCATTACATTTAAATCTAGTTGTTAACACATCTAACACATACAAAGATTAATGTTATATACTCTATATATTATATTTTGCTGGGTAAACAGGACATTTATTGAAACACATACAAAAAGGCATGGAAATATTTAAGGCAAAAACTTTTGCATAGTTCTATCAAGGTTGAAAGTCAGTATTCAGTACAACCTTTATTCTTTAACACAGCCTAAACTCTCTTAGACAAACTTTCTTGTAATTTCTTAAAGTAGTCTTCAGAAATAGTTCTCCGGGCTTCTTTAAGGACATTGAAAGTTCCTATTTAGATGTTGGCTGATGATCCCACACTGCTTCAATACTGTTAAGGTCTGGGCTCCTTTGAGGCCAATTCATGACTGATAGTTTTTCATTTTGTGTTTTTCTCTCCAGGTATGCTTTTACTGCACTGGCAGTGTGTTTGGGATCATTATCCTGCTGAAAAATGAAGCCACTCCCAATCAAGTGCTTTCCAGATGTTAATGCATGATGGATCAAAATCTGATGGTCTAGTTTCATCAGAGTTGACCACATCCCATATACCACTCGCTTAAATGCAATGAAACTGAGCCATGACAGAGCGTTTAATGTGTTTTACAGATGGCTGTAGACAATCACTGTTGCACCTGCCAGTTGTCCTCCAATTGTCCACTTTCCAGTGCAGCATAAGCGTTTAGCTAATAGTTCTTTTGGAATCACCGTGTTAGTGCAAAAATACTATTTTGTGTCTATCAAACTGTTGTTTATTGGGCATTTAGTGGGAAATGGGAACAAATTATGTGTTTTTGTTACAGATTACTAGGAACAAAGTGCCTAAAGATACAACTAAATACATACAGAAGAAGTGGTGACTTTTGCACAGCTACGTAAACGCAACTAAACAAAACCAAAATCTGTAAAACCAAAAGAATACGGTGATAGAGTTCTGTGATAATTATCATTGTCGAAGATGACACTTTCAAACAACCTGATTTTTAAAAATCCCTTTTCTGAATTTGAATAACACCAGCTTTGTTTCTTTTCCTTTAAATCAGCTTCCATTTTTAAGTGAATTACTTTAATCCTTTAATAATAATAAAAAAGCGAGCATTAATTTTAACACAAACAAACTGGAAGGAACAACCCCCCCCCAAAAAAACAAAACAAAACAGAAACAGCCTGAAGCAAACAAACAAAATTGAAGGTTGGCAAACAAAAGCATGGGAAGCAGCTAAGACTGGATGATCAGGAAAAACTACAGAAAAAAGAATATAACTGCACAAAGGAAAGAAACAAAAGAGTTGAACACACAGTAAACAGGTTGGATAAAGAGGGTACACAGGCTGCTAAACAGATGGACCGACATCTAACCAGGGGAACAGGGGACTATTAATACACAAGGAACAAACATGAAACAGGTGCAACCAGTGAGGGCGAGGCAGACAATGGGTGTGACCAAATAGTCTAATTTGCTTACGATTTTCTCTAACTGAGCTGAACCTGAACATTATAACACATGACTGAATTTCAGTGATGTACCTGAGGTCCATCTGAAGAATTCTGCTGCTGGAGTCTCTTGGCACGAGTCTGCTTATAGAAGTCGTAAATCATTAGAGCCGCATAGACTTTCCCCACAGTCAGCTCATTATCTACGAGAGACAAGTGAGAGACAGTTCCTCTAAGTAAGCAGCAGATGGCGACAGAGGCGCAGCAAAATTACAACTCAGAGGGCAAGACTGCAACAGTTTGCAGCGTGATTACCCAAGCAAAACAACAGAAAACACGTCTTATCAAGTAGTTAGTACACAGTCCACTAGTGACCAGGTAACTGTACAGTTTACTTTAAAAACTAAAACCTGCAAAGCTCAATAACAGAATTTATTTTATAATTTTAAACTGTTTGTATTTTTAAATCTAGCCTAACTTTCAAGCTCAAACAAGAGTGATAAGATAGAAGGAAAAAGATGTAGCAAAAACAAGAAAAATGTAAAGACTAAAGTTAGTGAAAAAAAAAATATGAGCAGCAAAAACTATTAAATCCCACCAAAACCCACACACAGCTGTAGCTCACATTTATGTGGCGTCACCAGCAGGTCCATGGTCTTCTGTGATAGGTTGGGCCACACTCGGTTTATTTCCCTCTTCAGGTCAGCGTCGCACAAACGCTGTGCCAGCATGCCTGAGGACGAGCCCACAAACATGTCACATCACATCTGCACCAGAGAGTTCAGCGCCATTCACATCAAAGCTGTCAGGGCAGCTGCAAGGGAATCTGGCTTTTGTAGTTTTAGTCTCACCAGATGCCAGCTTGATCTCCAGGGCTGTGCGAATCAGGGCCATCAGGGTGGAGGTGAAATGCACTGTGTTGTCATCCGCAATTGGCATGTTCATCTTCACCAATCGCTACACAACAAATTAAAGCATTGCTCATCAATTCTGGATTTATCTCATCTTAAAAGATTAAGAAACACCAGAACAACAAAGATTTGTTTGCATTAACCGGTAAAGATGATCTAAAGTTACATGATGTAACAGCAAATAATGATTCATGACCATATTATTTAATATAGAGATGATAAGAATGACAAGAGATGCCCATAACAACAGATAAAACAGAAAAATGCAGCAAATGCATTGACCAGAGAATCATTAATGAGTAAAAGATATTTGGGTTGAGGTTAATAAAATAATTTAAGTAAAAATGCCCAAAAAATATTCTTTGAAAAAAGATAAATCAGGCATCACTATCAATTATTTTAGTCCATCCAAATAGAGATTCACCCTATTTTTGCCACGGGCTAACAGCAGTAAACAGTCAAACAGAGCTGTTTATGGCTGTCGTCGTTGCTACGAGACTGCTACATGGCACAGTTCTCTGAAAACCGAAAATATGATTAACTTATAATGCTAAACACCGTGAGCCTTCACTGCTTCTGCTGCTGGAAACATGCAGCAGCATGTCCTTCGTTCTCGAAATAGTCACTTAAGGAGGAGAAAAGAAAGGTCGCTGGTGGGCACGCAGCTTTGTAATCAGTTTGACAGAAAAACCAACCATCAAAATGTTAATGTGTTGAAAATACTGCAAAAGATGAAACTCAGGTTGGTATTTTCTATGTGTTTATGATCTGTGGGGTTTATTCCTGCTATAATGTTCTAAAAACACTGGGCAAGGAAACAGAAAAAGGGGAATTTTGCTAAATTAAAATATACAAAAAAAGGTCCTCACTTGGTCAATTTAGCTTTCACTAAAGCTGCAAATGCTTTTTTGCGATAGACAGTACATAAACGATATACGTAGCCACTATCACCCAATAGTTAATGAGATTCTGTTGTGAAACTTCATGCTGAGGAATTTGCTGTTGTCATATTACCATTTCGAAACTGAAGGCAATGACTGAGTAGCAGATCTGACTGAAACTAGTGTTTGATAGTAAACCTGCCAAAGTGTTTACTGAGGTCTTAGATGACTGACGTCCTTTTGCATTCATAGGAATGCCCCCTGGTGGTCATTGGAAAGAATCCAGGTTTAAGGAACTACATCCATCTTTTATATACAGTCTATGGTTCTGTGGTTTTACTTGTCCTCCATCACTAAATTACCTTATAGTTACATTATAATAGCTATTTTTTTTTCTAGAAGGAAAAAGAGCATCCCCATTTGTTTCAGAATTTTATCATCTAAGTCAAATTAGAGTAAAATCAAAAACATCACCAACTTTCACTCTGTATTTTTCTCCTACTTGTTCACACCCTACCTGCAACAGTTCTACTTCCCAAATAAAGAATACAGAGAACCACTGGATTATAGTGATGAATTATTGTTCTATGTGAGAACAATGTGAATCTATTTAAGTTGGAAATTTATGTTTATAATAGAGCTTCCACAACCTCAATTTGCCAGCACCATCAAAATGAGAATATTGGTTGGTTTAAACCAGTCGACCATTTCCAGTCACCTGGCTTCCAAATCTTTTTTAATGATACGTTTCTTTGTCTTGAAACATGAAAGAACAGGTCACTGCACCAGCATAAAAGAAATTAAATTTCACTTAGTTTTGGAAAGACTTGCTGACATAAGAAACTAATTAAGCGATGATGAAATTAATTATTCATTTTAATAGTTTAATAGCAGATTCTAGCTTCACCGGTGTGAGGATTTGCTGCTTTTCTCTGATCCATATCATTCAAAATTGAATGTACTTAGAATTTGAGACAAAAATGACAACTTTCAATGCAAGCTTCAGGTCCACTCTCAATACTTTTAAATTAAAAAATATTTAAAATTGCTATTAGTAGCAATTGCTTGGCAGCACTGAATCTCAAATTTAAAAAAACAAAAAAAAACTACCATTTTAAAGAACTTTCACTGAATTTATTTTGCATCCATTGTAAAAAAGCAGAAACTATGCCAGACAAGGTGTCTGGTTCAGTGCAGCAATGCAATGATTCATGTACACATGCATATAAGAATATTTAATAGGGGTGGTGGAAGCATGCATACATTGCTTGTATGACTTTGAACTGCGACAGGAAAAAAATCAGAGACAGCAGGAAAGCTATAATTGATGGTTTTCACTTTCTTCAAGTCAAATGGAAACAACACAGATATACAGAAAGAAGATGAAGAGATGGAGCGATTAGAGGCGAGTAACAGAGGAGAATGAGGAGCAGGGGGAGTTAGTGGCTGGACTCTAGAAAACATGGACACATATGAAGTCTTGCTTCTGTAGTTCTCAAAAACAGACTGAATAGGAATGAAAGCTGCAGACACAAGATGAAGAAACACACCATCAAAAAGGTGCTAGATGCTGTTATGCAGAAAACATACATGCAAAGACATAAGCTGCCAATACTGGCCACAAAGAAGGGAAGATCGAGTGAAAAAGAAATCCTCAGAGAGGATAAAATGAAGATTCAAAGGGGAGAGTGATGCTTTGCCTAACGTCAGAACATAAAAGTGTAAACTAACGGGCAACAGGGACAACTGTGACTAGGAAGATAACGCGTTCTTTAGAAACAATGGGAGGTTAAAGAGTGTGATCAACAGCAAAGTGGTGGGAGGGGAAAAATAGAAAAAAATGGAAAAGGGAAAGATAAAAATGCTAGCCTTGCTCTCAAGTGGACCGCTGCTCTCGCTTTGTTCATGTCTTTCCCTTCCGATTCGCAAAAACAAGAGTTATATTTGGAGATGAAGACACGTCAGAGCCAGACATTTTTAACTGGGGCAAGGGCAGGGCTGCTTTAAATCTGATTCATTTCGACAGTTGCGCACATACTGGAACCACTCACATTAAGTCTGCATGCTAAGAGGTTAGCAGCCAGCACAGGGACTACCTGAGGATTGACGAGGTATATACATATACTTGACTCCCACTTGACAAGGATAAAAGGTCTTCTAATCACAGGACACATGGGAAAGGCTCTCTTTTATTCTAGTCAGTGAAAAGATGATGGTGAAAATGTTTTAAAATGCTTCATCTTGCAGGGATGGGAAATTTCTCAATAAATCCTTTTTAGCATGTGAATCTAGATTTGATCCTGCAAGAAAAATCACTAATTCTTCTCATTTTTTTAAATTTCTTAAACCAGATTTTATTTCAGTGTGTAAGCTTAATTCCTGACATAGCTGTTATAGTTTTCTCTGGGGGAGATAAGCCTCAAAGCAAGTTAGCTGATTGTGTATTTGGCTGAAGGTACAATTCACAATTTTCAGCTTTTATCGCAGGTTAAGGTCTCCACTAGCTTTCTTTAATAGTTTTCATGAAGCAGAAACTACAGAATACATTCAGCCATGTTTATGTCACAGCTGGCCCTTACACAGTGGGCTATCTGCTAACATTTATATTAGTATTACATTGCGGGGTACGTTAGCATGCTAGCATTTGCTAACTAATTAAATCTCAAGAACAGCCTAGGCTTGTCAAATCTAAACTGACACTTTCTAAGTATTTAAGACAAATTTTAAAAAGCTAAATATAAAAAGAGGAAACGGTTTAACAAATAGTGATTTATTAATCACCAGATCTATTACAGATTTCTCTATATGACCATAAAGTGTCAACCGGATTTCACCAATGCCATCGGGATTCACCCGGGAAAAGAAATCTAATTTAATGGTGATTTATCTGGATGTCACCATCCCTTAAGACCTGTTGGAAGCCTGGCAGATAATCAAAGCACTATTTTTTACCATGTATCTTGTGGGGTATATTTTTAAAGGTATTTTCTTAATTTTACAGACATCAACAGTATTTCCAAAGTAACAAAATAATTGTCTGGGAAATGACCCAGCAAATGCACTCTTTTTCTTTTTTTTTTTTAAACTAAACATTTCCAGATGCAATTGACCCACAGCTGGATTATCCTACAGGTCGTCTGTTACTTGCTACGTGACCAAATCACAGAATGGCATACATTAAGTTCATAAATGGGGCTCAGTCTCCACTAATCCTTGAGAAATATATCTCATCCAAATCGCTAGATTTTCTTTCCTCACCAGCTAGTCGCTATCTTTGTTTTTCTGTTAATTGGTGCTTGGCAGATGGTGTACAGTGGATTTAACAGAGCATGTTCGCTGAAAACAGCCACCTGCTGCTGCTGCTGGAAACAGGGGTGCCAAGACAGCCATAAAACCAAAACAATAAGCAAAAGCTCTGTGGAGTTGCAGAATACATAATAATTTTCTGTGGTGTCAACATAAAAAGTAAACACAGGTTTAACTATCAAACAGAAAAAAACATATTTTAGTTGATGCTGCTGCCATTTTAATAACTAATACCTGCTATTTTCCAGTGGAGACTTTGTGAATATGATGCTTTCCTCATCTCTCTGATTTATTTCTATTTATCACTGTTGCCTGGCCCTCTAGAGCAGACTAACAAAATGTACAGGAAACCCTCACAGAGTAGGACAAGCCCAGAGAGCCACACGAGAACACAGAAAGAACATCAGAACAGCAGGCCAGAAGATATCAACTGTGACACACTGACAGAAGCCTGAAGATGTTTGACAGGTACGCACAGGCAGCCAGCTGTGGCTGCAGGAGGAAGGGGGAAGGAAGGAGGAAGGTGCGATTCTACCTTATAGGCGACTCGGGGCGGACATTTCTTTCCCAAACCTAGTGGAGGGGACATGTCCCGAAGCATCTCGTACATATCCCGGTAAGCTATGCGGCCACTTGTCAGGGGAAGGTTCGGTAGGAGACCATGGAAGGAAGGATGAAGTTTCCACAGGTGAGGAGGTGGAGTGGTTAAAAGGGGAATGGGAAGTTATAACAGAAAGTGGCAAAACCAAAAAGAGAGAAGGGAGAGGAAACACAGAAATCCTTGTTAATAAGGTTTCCAGGATGTGATGACCAGGAATGCCATCCTAGTTGAATTTACAGATTCAGGAATGGATTCCAGAGTAGGAAGGAGGGGAGGATGATCCAGAGGACTGCCTGTACAAAGATGAACGGTTCCTAGTGGAAGGTATGCATTAACAAATGTGAGTAAAATTTTCTTTAAAGGAATACTCCTTGAAAAAATAAATCTGTTTCAAGTAAATTTTATTGCCTGTAGCAATTCTTAAAAGGTGACTCTAGAACGTTTGAAGGCTACTTCAATGACAATGACATTATATTATTTTATGAAATAAAAGCAGAAGTACCTGAAGAAGTTTATAAGAATAGTTTGGTGTTTTTCCTCTACTTCTTTTCTATAATTCTGGGTCAGTGTAATATATTATCTATAAATCATAATCTGAAGCGGTTATTACCGGCAGTACAAATAGTCGACAGGGTGCATTTCTGCAGTAGCCATGTTCACGTGACTAGATTTGCTAAACTGATCTTAAAAAATAAACAAGTGTGGTGGAAAAGTTAAGAGGTTCTCAAACCTACAGTTGGATTACTCCAGTGTGACTCAGGTGACCCTGGTACCCTGCTGCATCACAGATTACATATATTTATGGTAATCTGGCTACAGAAAGGCATTTAGCTTAAAACCTGCAGCATACACCTGAAAGTTTGGTCAGATTGAGGTCGAACCAAAAGAACATCTCTAGAGTGCATTTGGGAGAGGACACCTCCTTTAAAGGATTTCAGTGTTTCTGTTGTTTTGATCTGCCGAGTACAACTATTGTGTTCATGTGTGCACAAAATAACTGAATAGCACCAATTGTGAAGATACCCAAAGAGTAAAGGATAAGCAGCTTATATGGACTACCAAAATAAATGCATAAATTACTTAAACAGATTTTTTTTTAAATGATCAAACAGTAATAAAAAATGTTCACTAAAAATATGGCTAACAGTTGCTATTGGTAGCTAGAAGTATGAAAACTGAAAACAGAACATCTTAGCTAAATAATATGGTATGGATAGAAAATATGTCATTTTTAGATGAGACGTGAATAAGATAAACATAAGGATAAAATAGCTAAATAAAATTATTAATGAAAAATTGGACATGATTAACTAAAACTATGGCTAACAACAGGTGGAAAATGTTTGCTAATGAGAGATAAATAAAACTTTACGCTAAATATGTGAAATTAAATAAATGATTGTGATGTACACAGAACAGATGGCTCTACCTATTAACAAATAGCCAACAGTTCAAATTTTTCAGCAAGTTGTTATAAATAAAGTCTGATAGTTTTTTTTGCCATAACTGATAAATCGTGAGCTGAATGCCATTTCTGCAGCTAAGAGTAATTGGGAATTTTAAAATGTTTATAATTGATTTAAAATTTTAAATCGACACAGTTTTGATGAAGTCCAGGGCTTCTTAGGTGCCATGAAACTTAGGAACATCTGATCTAAAGAAAGCAGCTTTAAATTTTCCATGTCTTAAGTACAAATCAAAAACTAGATGCTCAGTGGAGTATTCCTTTAACATGCACTCTGTTTCTGCATGCTGAGAGACAACAGCAGTAACCAAAGTGGAAACAAAGCACACAATGCTCTCGTCTTCACTCTTCTTTCACCCCTGTGTTTAGAAGAAGGAAAATATCTTAGACGTGGCGTCTGATGCCTTCTGTTTGAGGCTGACATGCTGCGTTGTTTCCTGCACTCGCCATGGTTACCTGCCAGCTGGTTAGTGGAGGATTGATGAGCGTTTGTATGCATGTGTGGTCAGGTCATTCTCTGGCACTCCAGGGAATGAGAAGAGACACTGACAGGCTGAAACCATCACAGTCCCGTAAAAAACAAAAGGACTGTATGGGAGTGCAAACCTTATAAGCCACCCTGCTGGGGCACTTCTTCCCCAGGCCCAGAGGAGGCGAGATTAAATGCAACAATTTGTACATATCCCGATAGCATATTCTCCCGCTGAAAAAGATGAGACATATTTGAGAGGTTAGGTTATAGGTTATTCCATTTTATCTATTCATATTGATCTATTATCAGTCAGTGGACATTAACAAATAACTGTCAAGAAGAGGCAGTTAGAAGAAAAACAAATACAGCACAGGATCTTCAGTTTGTTTTAAATTTCTCTTTTTTATACATCAGTGGGTTTTTTTTTTTTTTTGAGAATTACAGATGTGCTATGTGTAATAAATTCTGTAAGCTAGCAGGTGCTAAAAATGTGTCAGTACAACTATATACACTCATTGGTAAACGTATTAGTTACGATATTCTGTTGTCCAGTTTTGGTGAGCCTGTGTGAGCTGTTATTAGCTGACAGTGTGGTCTTCTGCTGCTGTAGCCCATCTCTTCAAGGTTCTATGTCCCCTGAGTTCCCTCCGGGGAAGGTCTTCTGCATAACATGTATTCTGCATACCGGTTGTAACAAGTGGTTATTTGAGTTACTGTTGCTTTCCTATCAGCTGACCCAATCTAACCATTCTCTCTGAGCTCTGGCAACAAGCTGTTTTCACCCAGACAACTGTCACTCACTGGATATTTTCTCTTTCTCAGACCGCTCTGCAAAACCTAGAGATGGTTGAGAGAGAAAATTCCAAGAGATCAGCAGTTTCTGAAATACCAGCCTTTTTAGCCTTTTTAATGTTCAAAGTCACTTATATCACCTCTCCTCCCGATTCTGATGGTCAGTTTTAATTTCTGGAATTCAGTGAGTATACATTTTTGTTTCTGACCAAAAAGTAGTTGAATTTTGTTTTGATAGTGGCATGTTCGATTGAAAATAATCGTGAAGTTTGTTAATAAAAATTTAAAAGCCTGATTTTAAATTTCCCCCACAAACTTATCTTCTTAAACACCTCTGGACTTCCAACTTGTCTGACATTTTTTGGTTGCTCTGTGGAACAGATCAGGTTCCACTGTGGACTCCTGGACTTTCACAGAGAGATACAGAGGATTGTAACGGTAATGAGAGGTGGATCTCAGGCTAGGACTCAATTCCATTCAAATTTAGTTGAATGGAATTGAGTGCACATAGTGCAAATTCACAACAACAGTTGCCTCAAGGCTCAGAAACTAAACTCCAGTTTTTAGTGAAACAGTCAGTTTTCACACCCCAAGGCTGAGCTCCTTGAAAAATATAGGTAACTAACTTCCACAGTGTAGCACATAAAAACTTTTGTATAGAAAATCACCAATTGCAATAAAAGCTGAAAACGATAAGCCTAAAATGTACTGAACCCGACATAAAGATGAGTTACAGCAGTGGAGAATAAGCTGAATGTTACTGTAGGCACTTCTGAGAGCAGCTCATTTATATTCAAAGGAATAAATAATATTTCCTCCCCCGT
The DNA here is from genome assembly GCA_015052645.1 of Benitochromis conjunctus. NCBI lineage: Eukaryota > Metazoa > Chordata > Actinopteri > Cichliformes > Cichlidae > Benitochromis > Benitochromis conjunctus. Next base: position 27,919 of record VOQK01002399.1, read on the forward strand.
AATGTCTGTCAGGTGATGATAATTTCATATTTCTCATCTCTCCTGGAGTCCCGACTCTCTGACAAGGTTCCTGCGAAGCTTTCGTTAAAACCTAACGAGCCTTTCATAACCTGAGACAGATTACTGTCTCATTCAAAACTTTTATAGTGTTTTATTAAAGGTAAACTGCTTCTGGTTGGTGTAAAGAGTAGAGAGGGTCGTGACATGAACCTGTATTCCCCGACTGGATGGATAGAAATAGTCTCTCTTCACACCACAGTGAGAGACTGAGTCGCTTTGGAGCTTATCAGAGAGGAAAGCTGAGTGGACGCCGAGTGGAACTCTGGATTTGCATGCATCAGTCCAACCAACAGGGAGGATTGTCACCAGCTTCAGCCCATACTCTGGGCTCAAGCTCAGAGTTATCCAGCTGGGACACAGAAGTCAATCTGAGACTGTTCTGCTTCCTAACTTAGCTTTCTTTCAAATAAAAACCACCTTTAACACTTCCTAACACTGGGGACTAAAATGTAGCAAAGTCAGAAAGGCTCCTACCAGGCAGCAGGGTCGTACTCCGCCCACACACGTATGAATTCATCAAGGTGATGAGGCCCCAGGATGGAGGCGTCCCTGGTCAGGTACTCAAAATTGTCCATGATGACCGCGACAAAGAGGTTCAACATCTGGTAAATGAAATCACAATAAAGTGAAATAAACTGCATACATGTTAATTAATAGGAATATTGCTATTAATTTAAGCTATTACCTAAACTTTATTTAAAATACTGCACAGTACTATGGTGATGATATAACCTATGCATTCATCTTTAAAGGACGATATAGGTTGCTTTACACATTCTTCACTCTAAAAACACAGATTTATGTTACTAGATAACATTTGGTTATGCATGCATTTAATTTTATGCATTCTCTGTAT
>VOQK01002399.1:28854-53967 GCA_015052645.1 Benitochromis conjunctus
GTATAAATTGGAGAGTTCAAAATTAGCTTTGCCTCCAACTTTATTGCCTCATAGAGGCAACACTACCGAGCTATTAAAGGCAATAATCAGGCCTCATTAAAATGTTCTATGAAAGTGTCTGTGTTTAATTTGATCACTGAATTAAATTTATGAAAAGAGCATAAAAAGCAGTTAAACAGACTGTTATCTACAGGGGTTTGTCTCCTCAGCAGCACCTCATTTACATTTAATTCCTATTGTTCTCTTTAACTTGCTGTTACTTGCAAAATTCTTCTGAGACTTTAAGAATAAGAACATTTAACTTCTGGAAAATGTAAGTCAATGAAAACATGCAGTAGGAGGAGGTATTTACCAGAAAGGAGCAGAGGAAGATGAAGGAGACAAAGTAGAAATAGGCGAAGTCACTGCCACACTCGTCTCCTGTAGTTCCTGAGAGCTTATCGCATGGCCGGTTACTGAGGCATGCTAGCATGATCTCATGCCACGCCTCGCCTGTTGCGCTCCTGAAAGATGCACAAGTAAAGATACAGGAGTGAAAAGTGAATGTGAGTGCTTGAGTTAGTCTGACCCAAAATCACTGGATTATCTGAGCTGCCTGGACTATTAGAGCATGGAAGCAGGGTTACCTGAAGAGAAGAGTCAAGGCCTGGAAAAAGGTCTGGAAGTTGTTGTGGTGGTTTATGGCGTTCTCCTCAATCAGCTCGATGTTACCAAACACCTGCAACAACAAAGGAGGTGTTATAGATTACGGTCAACCATATTTAACCCAATAATTTAGATTATAAAACACTCCTGTACTATAGACCAAGGTCCCTGAGAAGCACCTTTTCTCAGCCTTACTCTTACTCTGGTCCTTTATAAAAACCTGTATTAGCTGTATTAACCTGTATATTAGCTGTAAGAAATATTCCTGGTAAGAGATTTATGAATTATAACCCAAAGCCAAGTGAACACATGAGGCTTCAGCCAGTTTCACAACAGAAGGCTCAGCTGGATGGAAATGATAGATTTCCCACACTACACTGAGTTGCTGTGTTCAGACCTGTGACATTGATATGTAAGACTTACATGTAAAAACTATGTCCAGGACATTAAAGACCCACTCTTTTCCGTGTATATGATGCATTTTGTGTATTAAATGCCCCAATCGTTGTCATATTGTAGAAATGTTGAAAAAACATTTCACGTTTAATTATAATCTGGTAATAATCAGTATACGTGTAATTCCCAAATTCCCTTTCTGTCTTTGTTAAGTTTCTTCACTGAACATAATAGGTACTAATGGATGTCATGCACACAGTGGTTTATGGATTTAATTTGAATATGAAATATAATTATATTGTGGCCTTGTACAAACTGCTTTTGTAAGCCAATAAAGCTGGAGCTAATTTTCCTTCTTTGTGCATATGCGTTATCTGTCATTAACTGTGTAATGTAGCGTGCATTGCAACTACCTATTGCATACATTGTGCAGATACAGGCTTATCATTTATCTCAAGCATTACTCGTTTATGCTATGTCAGCAGAGTTTAATGCAAATGTCGTTCCAGGAAACCATTTCTGATCTGAACTGGAACTGAATGGCAGACACAAAGAGAGAAGATAGCTGCCATAACTCATGGTTATCCTAGTGTCAGTCCAATAAAACATCCCAGAGGCCTTTTTAAAATATTTATTTGCCTCTTGGCAAGTCCATCCTGCTGACCTACAAACACCAGCTGCTACACCCAGGAGACCTGTGATAGCAGTCACCTATGCAGGTAGCATCTTGTCACTCCATTTTTCAGGGAAAAACATACTGCACATACTGGAATCCATTATATCAGCTTTATAAAATCACATTTAGTTTGTGCCTAAGTTTATAATGTAATATCTTTACCAGGACTATATCAAATGTGTCAAAACAGTCATACAGCAATGCCAGACACATTTTTCTTGTGGTTGCCGTACATGACAAAATGCAAATACAAAATTGAATGAACACAGGAAACATCTGGGAAGGTAGCTTTTATCCAGCACAGAAGTTCTGTTAGTCTGCAGTCAACAACTGCTATTAATCAATTATATTCAAGCTGCAGATTCAGTGGCTGAAAAATGAACTATCACGCACAAGTGGTACAAACTGCAGTTCCTTGATGTTCCTTGTGGCTGACTCCCAAAGAGGATCAATCCCCACAGGCTCATATTTCAAATCGTCAAACTTTAGAGCAGAAATAAAGAAGCAAAAACTCTGTGTAGTTGCAAACATCTGTCCAGCAGAGATTCATCTGTTCTCTCATGTTAACAGGTTATCTCAGCCCTGCACTGTCATAACGCTTACTGTAGCACACACGACATCACTTTATTGCACTGCACCATTTGCCACACTGTCATACTGAGCCACTTGAATATCGGCTGTTATTTGCTTTGAAGTTTTTGGAACATTTAGGAAGACATTTTTTTGTTGTTTCTTTTGCTTCGTTGACTTAGAAATATTTGATTGTTTTATTTTCAGTTCAGAGCCGTTTTAATCTCATCAATTGCTCCAAGGAGGTTTTTGATGGCGTTTGAAGCATCCAACGTGGTCGCGTGTCATTCTGTCGGTAAACACGATACCTCGTATGAAGTTTTGGAGGAATTCAGATAAAACTTTGTAGAGGTGTAGAGTGGGGTCAGTGACCTGAATGATTTACTGATTGATAATTTATTGGTTAAAAATTGACAAAAAGCCTTAGCTCCTTACAAGTGTGGTGTCTACTGTCAGATATAAAGATTTAAAATATCGTGTAACATTTGACCTCTAACCCCCTCTGAGGTCAATAGATTGATCTAAACATCAAAACTGTGTTTCTTACTGACAGTGTTTGTACTGACAACATATAGGCATACAGAGAATGATACATGGGAAATTATATATAACACGTTCCTATATTATGACTGTGATGTACATCACAGTAACAGGTAACTGTTTAAATACATAACAATTTCAATGTTTAATGTACAATGTTAAAGTAAATAAATAGAAAAAAAACTATAATCAAAACCTTTTTTCCCCTTTATATTTTTTATTAAACATTTCAATGAATTTTAGTCAGTTAGTATGTAGTATGTAGTTAGATTTAGTTAGTTAGTTAGACTATGTCAGTTAGATTAAAATGAGTTTCAACAGAGCAAATAAGAAAAACTATGAGTTTGTACTTTGTTTGTATTGGACTTTGTTTTTTACTGCACTAGAAACTCTGACAGCAATTTTAAAAACAGTAAACAAAGCAAAATGAATATATATAAAATACAGCACATTTCCCTTGATAGTAAATACTGCTCAGAGCACTCACTGTTTGAGCTTTTGGAGTTTTTAGTGTTAATATAATTTTGTATTCGGTTTTATCAACCTACATAGCATTGTACTTAATTAAGGTATTTGTCATATGTTTGTTGTGTTTTTAACTGCTGTGACAAAAGGATTTTCCAACTGTGAGATAAACAAACTATTTCTGAAAATTACTGTCTCTTCCTGTGTAGTTAATTACACCAAAAGCCAGTCTAGGTAGTTTGTGTTAGTGGATAAAATTCTAGTATTACATTTGTATTTCACTTATTATTAATTAGATGGTATCTGAAGCCCCAGTATAGTCTGTGAGTGCTAACCAGGCTTGCTGGCTGATAAATCCACCCACTGATCTAAATGTAGTCTCTTGTGGCTTCAAAAACCAAGATGGCAATGAGCATAAAACAAAATTAATCCACAAACCAACGGGTAAATTCCTGATAGCTACTATACATCCGTCTATCAATCTATACAGAGCATATGGTTAAAGTTTGCCAATCGCTATACTGCACTTTAAATTAAGAGAAATGGGGAAATGCTGGTTAAACACAAGCTGAAGTGTAGCCACACCCACTCAGGCCGTTCACTGATAGGCTACTGAGAAATCTACACTTTGTAGAAGGCATATTTCATTGAATCATAAAATTCAGATGTGCTTTATTTACATGATGACTCACCTGCATTCCTATGATGGCGTAGATAAAGAACAGCATGGCAATGAGTAGGCAGACATATGGCAGGGCCTGAAAGCAAACACATGAATACAGACTAAACACACTCATATACTGCATGGTACCACCAATATTCATTTTATACACACACAGACACACACGGTGCACAATGCCTCTTTTGATCTCTTCGTCTGTGTCTGTATACACATACACACTCGTAAATCGGATTCTCTACAGACCAACAAGCGCCCTTCTAACATTTTACAGTATTTATTTAAGAACCCGAGCAACGAACCTGACCTGCTGGGTTGATTCTTTTCAAACAACTATTTATATGGCTGCCTGAAGGCGGCGGACATTTGTTGTAATTAAATAGCCACCTCTTAACACTCTGAAGCTACTGTCCATTTTCACTGGGCTTAAAAGCTCTCACCACTGACATTAAAGCTGCGATAAATTCCCTGTGCTGTGGCCCCAGCGCTCCACATTTAACTCAACTTCTCCCAGGGGATTTAGAGAACAAAACCGGCACGGTGTGAAAATCTAAACTGCTGTCTGCTGAGAGCTATTTCGTTCAGTTTGAACAGGAAAAAGCATGCCTAGGCCCATTTTTGAGCCCTTTATTCCACTACTTGTATTGTATGAGATATACTTTTATGCAAGTGCAAATAAATCTGGCTCAGATTGCCAGCCCATGTGTCTTTCCAAATTAAAAGTTTCTTTCTGCAAGTTTACACACTTACTGAGATGCTTCAGACTCCAACTCGAATGTCTATAATGTTTCTATATTCATGTTACTCAGTTTTTTCCCTTACCTTAAAGGACTGAACGAAGGTCCACAGCAGGATGCGAATAGTGTAGCCTTGTCGCAGAAGCTTGATGAGACGAGCTGCTCTGAACAGCCTCAGGAAACTCAGGTTGATTTTTTCTTTCTGGGAAAGAAAAACAAATTACCTGTTCTTATATACCAGATTTGAGGATATTTTTGAATAATTTATTAAGCAAACTGGTAACATACTGCTGTAACAGTACATTTTTGTAAACGATTTCATTTTTTCTGTTTTTACTAGAGGGAAAAAAAATGCATACTGAGATTTACAGTAAAACTCTATTTAAAGTTCTCCAGGCTAACCATGTACAATTTGATCTAATAGCAGAAAGATTAAATAAATAAATGACAATTAGCAACATTAAGCTGAAAATGATCGGTTACAAGGACCTATCTAAAAATGAGTGACAGAGCAGCCAATGTCAAAAGTAGATCTATGAGAGAACTATTGCTCAAAACCACCTTTAAAACTGACAAGAATGTCTGTCTCCCTGGAAGGCAAATATAAAGACATGAGGGGTTGCCTAAGACTTTTAAAGAGCACTCTCTTAGATACCCATCCTATGATCTTTTGGGATAGGTTTGTAAGCATGTAAAAAAATGGATAAATGGATGGATCAGAGGGATGATATACTGTAATTTAGAAGCAATACAGACAAACTAATACTAACAAGGTTATTATAATGAACTAAAACTAAACTAAAATGGAAATTAATACTAACTGTAACCATGTTGTGAACTTGGAAAACTAACTGAAACTAAACTGAATTAAAAACAAACAGTCAAAATAAAATAAGAATAAAAAATAATTAGAAAGTACAAAACTACATTAGCTCTGATCCTAATCGATCCTTTTGTATCTCAGAACTGATTCAGCTGAATGAAATGCCATTAGCTGAACACAGCATGTACAAGGCAGGCCAAGAAGTTGAGTTCAACCCAAATCCAAGCAGACCAATTGATTTCGGTTAAAGCCAAAGCAAATGTACGCTGTTTACGTTACTGCCTACAGTAGCTGCACATCTGAAAACCGCTTTGCAACCCACCTCCACCTTCACACCTCACACTGAATCAGTGTCATGTCTGTTGCTACTGTTTTGTACAGGAAGCCTTGCTGCTGCTCTCGCAGCCTTTGGCTGTATGCACATGAAAGGCCAGAAAGGTGCCAGGAAAAAAAAAACAGGCTGCCAAATATGAATTACCGCTTGATGGAAATAACAACGTTCTTTTCACTGTGGTAGATCTGACTGAACTGTACATTTTCACATTAACGGCTTATGTAACAGTAATTGCTGTAGAAGGTCTGATTACTGTTAAAGCACACATTTCATGCTACATTGGTTTAAAAGGTCTTCTTTTATATCATCTCACATTCAAGGTGTAGTTAGACACTTTAAACTAAAGCCGTGGAAGAGAACAACACACAGTGAAGGGGGAACTGACAAAATCAGTGGCCAACAAGAAAAGCCACTTACCGTCTAGAGGTGTCAGTTGTGACAGAAGGGGCAGAGTGAGGGCACAGGCGCCAGGAAAGACACAGCAGAAGATGAAAAACAGCGAGGGGAGGGGGGGAAGCAGCGAGAGAAAAGAGACACAGAAGAAGACTAATGATCACAGGAAGAGAAAGTCACACAAAAGCTGACTTTGCAACACGGAAAGCTAAAGTAACCTCAGTCCTCAATCTGAACAAACTGCTTTGCATCTGCTGTGATTAAAAATAGCAAACTAAATGTTCAAGACTGTAATGTTTAATGTTCAAGCCGTGTGGCTTCCTTTGCTTCATGTATTGATTTTTATGATGTCATATTTTTGCTATAGATTTGTTTGGCTGATTTGAGGACTGAGACTAAGAGTACAGCAAAGCATGACTTCCACACTGATGATTTTGAAGCTGGAAAAAAAAAATACCGACATTAAGCAAAAACACATGCAAATTAATGCTACAACAGCTCAAATTTAAGTTAGCCGATGATGAAAGTCAGAACAGCAACTGAATTAATAATTTGACAGTTGGGAGGAAGTGGTGATATTTCTGACTTTTAAACTTTGAACAACAACATTAAAAAAATTAATTAATTAATAGAAAATGTGAAATCAGCAGTCTAGGTTGTCAGATTTTTTTGACAGTCCTGGCTGCTTTGGTGGGTATTTTTCATCATTTTTTCTGTCTTTTTATACACAAAAACATAAAAAAATAGAATATAGATAAATCATAATAACAGTATTTGAAAGCTTGCATGCCCAGAGCAAATCACTTCCACTGTAGCAAAATATTAACTTTGATTAGTCCATAATTGTGATAACAGTTTCCCTGATTGGACTAAATGTGCTTCCTGTGTCACAGCATGCTGCTTTGCTGCTTTGCCATTATGCTCCTACAGCCATGAGCATGCACTGAATTTTGGTACCCATGTAGGAAGTGACCCGTGGGTGGTAGGTGCATGCAATGAGAAGTGTAGCTCTTACATTTATCTCTGTGCACAAAATGTCTGTAATGCTTCCAATCACAGTCACGAAGTCAAACACGTTCCAGGGCTCTTTCAGGTAGTTCTAAAAGAAAGAGATAGAAGAAAAGTGGATGTTATATTTAACCTTTAAATATTTTATACAGTCTTCATCATAACTAACTGCTTTTAAACCGCTTTCATGTGCACACTCAAATGAAAAATGGCTGTTTACACAGAGCCTTCATTCAAAGGGCTTTACAAGTTGGCTCTCGTTCACATTCACAGTCATAAACTGAGAGTATTAAAATATTTACACCTGTATTGGACAACAATAAAACATTAAACTAATTGGGTTGACCTGTCTGGTGTGCATTTGTGTAGGTGTGTGCGTGTGTTTGTGCTGTGTTAGATTTGTGTATATTTATTTCAGATTTATTGTACTAAATTAAATGACTCTGAAGCTTAGCAGTAATAAGGAGGTAGCTGTGCATTGCATCCATTCAGTCTTTAGATGTACTTTCCTAGCATGTGCTGACGACTTAGCACCCTCTACTCTAATTATGGGCACTTTTGGCCCCAAAGGTATAAGATATTAAATTGAGCTTTAATCTAAAAATAAAAAATCAGGATTATCTTATCATTAACAAGTGCAGTTGTTATCAAATGGCTGTAGGGGTTAAAAGGACTAAAGGAGTCAACATAAATTAGATGTGAACAATTGTATTACATAATTGAACTTTAAATATATATGTCAAAGTTGACTATTATATAGTTTTCCCCGCTCTAACCACAATAAACAAAGTTGTAATGCCAGTTTAAAACCTTGTTTAATTATAGTTTAAATGATATTGAGCTATTCCTTTATTCATATGGATTTAATTTGATCTTTTTAATGAACTGAAAAAAATGGCAGCACTGTAATTTGCCCAAATTCATATTAAGGCATCTAATCCAAGCAGAAATTCTATGATCCATTCTTCAACAACATTTCCCCTACACTACCTCATTTGAATGAGTCTCCTGTGCATCTACCTCCCTTACGTTCAGGAATACGTGGGCAAATTCAAATACAGATCTGGATATGAAAAAGTTGCCGATACAGATACAAAGTTGAGAAACACAAAAAGTATTCCAATGAGCACACTCAAAAAAAATAAAGACAAGCCATCTCCCTGGGCACACAAATCAACTTTGTATGTGCCTACATTACACACTTTCTCACACACAAATGCTAACACAGTCTTTTGCATAACTTCTGAGGCGCTTCAGACTGGTCAGTCATCCTGTTCCTCGGGACAGAGGCTGCTTGTCAGGCCCTGCAGCTGCTTTTTGAAGAGCTACAGTGGCAGCAGAGCATTTATGATGGCAGATGTGAGCGCAGTCATCTGGGCTTAACAGCTAAACAGGTGGAGGTAAGTGGTGTGTGAGAAAAGCTATTTAATAAATGGGCCTCGCAAATGGAATAGAGCCCAAGATGAAATGCTTCGCTGGAGGCCAGACGGCGCCACATTGGGAGATTTATTTCTTTTGTGCACTCTTCTGTTTATCTCCCTCTTTTTTTGTTAGCTAACTCTTCCTCTTTCTGAAATTAATACAAAAAAAGCAAGCTTTTATTTACTGTGTCATAATGCTCTAGGTGAGATCCATACAGTCTTCTTAAAGAGAGACTGTGTGACTCACTGAAGGATACCTTGAAATTAACTTAACCTTTAGAAGAACCAAATCACTTAACCCTTTAGTGTAAACAGGAACATTTCATAACCGTCAATAGCTGCTTGCAGAGGACAGCGCAGCACACAGACTTACAAAATCAACTCACCAGTGGATTGAAGGCAATGATTTTGAGTATGCACTCGAGCGTGAAGAGGCCCGTGAAGACGATGTTTAAGTATTTCAGCATGGACTCGTACACATCTGGAGCGCCATAGAACTGAGGACAGAAGATGGAGTATGAAACACTGAATATCTGCTCTCGAATATCTTTAATTATATTAACAATAAATGTGTGCAAAATTGACTCCCATTATTTATTGCACACCTAATGTATGGATCAGACAGCCTCTGTATCTGCAACACCAAAAAACTGCAGATCCTTTTTATTCATGTTTATTCACTCCTGTTCTGTTCTGCACTGCTCACACCCACCAGAGACATCTGCATCTGTCAGATTCTGGCTTATTAAATTTTAAACATCTTACATATCAGAAAAGGCTTGTATTGCAACTGCAGGTGATTTCACTGACATTGAAATGATCTGGGTTTGTATGTGTCTGCATAGTTCATGCAAGAGTGCCATAAAGACATCATGATCCTCCTTTGCCATGTATCAAAGAGATAAAATAGGACTGCAGATGATCAATTATTGCTGCTGCCTGATTTTGAATAAAGCACACACTGGCACCAAATAGTTTTAGGACTCAACCAAAAACAAGATTCTAACCATCTCCTCTAAGAGGTGGCCTCCTTGTGCACCTCTCAAATGCTTTTTAATCACTCTCTTAATGTCCTGTTTTAACTATTTGTATGTGCTCTATGATATCCCCATGATTTTAAATTAGCACAAAGAGCAAACATAGAGACCACCTTCTGTGGTAAACTAAGCCATTGTTCATTTTGAGAATGATTGCTGGTGATGAGAGCTTGATGTAAAACTACAGCCAAGATGCCAAACAGCATTTTTTAATGGAAGACATTTCCAAAATGCTCTGGATCAGGTGAGTTGCACGACTAGGAACTGCTTGTTGCTTTCATCGATAGTCACAAAATTGTGCATCAAAATTGCATCCCCAGGATTGACGGTCGGTGACATGGCGCCAACACTAGCTCCTAAGTTTGTCTCCATTGAACTTTTTCTCTGCCCCAAAACAAAATTTTAATTAAATGTTTAGTTAAAGTTTCCCTCCATGAATCACCAGCTCATCGTGGTGGAGGGTTTTGTGTGTTCTAGTGATTCAGCCCTGGTAGGGTTTCCCAAAACAAAATGGTCCTGGGTGAGGAGCCAGGCAAAGAGTAAAAAACCCCTGTGATATCCAAAAGATCAAGGAACCATGCCTGGAATAGAGTTCTGGGTTCCCACCCTGGAGCCAGGCTGGAGCAGGTCATGAACAAGACCTTTGGGTCTTGAGTGGATGGATTGATCCAGCATCAGCAGTGATATGAAAGCTGTACCGATCTGCTGAAGACAGGATTGAGCATGAAAGCAAAGCTGTTGATTTACTGATCTAACTACGTTCCTACCCTTTGACCATAAGTTCTTAGCAGTGACTAAAATAATGAAACTGGTTGCATATACAAATGGTTGAAATGAGCTTGCTCCAAAGGGTGGCTTGGAGATAGTTCAGTCAGTTCATAGCTCAGTGATTTGGGAGGTGCTCAGAGCCTCTATTGGTCCACATCGAACGGAACCAGTTGAGATGGTTTGGGCATCTCACCAGGATTCTCCTGTCTCCCATTTCTCCTGTTAGTCTCCTGTTTTGGGCATATCTTACTGAAAGAAGGGCACAGGACAAATCCGAACAACGTGGAGAAATTATTTCTGTTGGCTAGCTTGGAAATGCCTCAGTGTTCCTCCGAATGAGCTGAAAGAGGTACCCAAGGTCTTGGCTTCTCTGTGTAAACTGCTGCCTCTCTGACCTGAACCCGGATATGTGGTGATGGCTGGATGGAAGTTTTATTGTTTTGTCAGAATGGAACTTCCAGACAGGTTTCTGAAAATTACAGCCATGCAGGATGCAGTCCAGAGCTTCCTAAAGAGACATCGTGAAGGTGAACAGGAGCTAAACTAAGGGTTTATCAGGATTCATTTTTAGTTTCTATGGCTCCAAAATGGTAGAAATAATCATTCAGACCACATCAGATAACCCACATTACCGAAAAACTACAAGACGAGTAAAGGAAAATAGATAAAATACAAGATCTTTTGCCTCAGACTAGAAAATAATTTAATGTAAAGTGTCAATCGTCAGTTCCTAAGAATAGTATGTCTCAATGCCAGACCACAGTTGTTTTCATTATTGCCTTTAAAACTATAAGATTGGATGGTCATTTATAAAAACATCTCCTGTACTCCTTTTTGATATTTCAGCAGTCTGTTGTATTAAAATTGGGAACTGCATAAGTATCACTGAACCAATGCACTACTTTCTCTGCCTCAGAGGTGTCTGAAGGGAACTGTCACATGCCTCATTAGTGGGAGAAAAAAACTGACCTTCATCATCAGCACAACGGTGTTGAGGGCGATCAAAGTCATGATGGCATACTCGAAAGGAGACGACACCACAAATTTCCACATTTTGTACTGGAAGGACTGCTTGTTCTCTGGCATGTATCTCGTCAGCGGCTTGGCATTGATGGCAAAGTCAATACAAGCCCTCTGAGAGTTGAAAAGACAAAGCAAAACAGATCGGTTAAGGACGCTCTCTGATGCAACAACTTTATATCTTTCATCAGAGAGAAGAATTTGAAGTTTAAAAATAAACAACAGCTGGCATACCACTACCGACTTTTCTAAGTGTTTTGTAATGTTAAAAGAAGATACCACAAATTAAAGTTCTCTGATCACTAGCTAAAACATCACAGAAAGAAAACAGCAGGATTTTCACAAAGTCCCTGTGAAGAAGAGATGAAGGGAGTGAGAAGATAAGCCCTGCTGCTTTCTTTTTAAGTGCAGGGAATTGTCATGTTTAATGTGATTTGCATAGAAGAGACATTTAGAAGAGGATCAGCATGAGAGCTAGTGTCTCTGAAGAAATTACCAGTGTCTTTGTGTTGTGTGTTATCCCCCCGCCCTCCATAAAAAACACAGGAAAGTGCATTACTTTCCACCCTCACCTCATTCTTTTCCAATGTACATTCCGACATGGCCTTGTCTCCCTGCTCCTGGAAAGTTATGATGATCAAAGCTACAAATATGTTGACAAAGAAGAAGGGAAACACCACGAAGTAGACCACATAAAAGATGGATGTCTCCATGCGAAAGCCTGGACTGGGGCCCTGGTCCTCATATGTGGCATCCACAGAGTGCTTCAGGACACTAAAGAGAAGGAAAGACTGAAATCATTTTCCAAACCGATGTAGAGTTCTTCCAGGCCAGGTTCTACTAAAGAACACATTTTGAGCAGGTTTTGGTTGCTTGCAGGTAAACGGCTCAAAGGAAAACCAAAAGAAGAGAGTTGTGGTTTTGAAACTTGCGACTATCATCTGATGACAACTTCGTTTTTTTAAAGAGCTTTTTCAAATTTAAAGATGAAACAGAAACATCTTGAAAAGGACAATATGCTGATTACACCAAGAAACCTTGAAAAATTGGCCATTGCCAGCAGAGGCTAAATGGCCATCCACATAGGAAGCAATTGGATGTGGTAACCATAGCAATTGGATATAGTACCCATAAAGTCGATGACATTCAGCGACTTTGAGCAACAAAAGTTTCCTCCACTTTGAGGCAAGTGATTGAAGCGACTACCAATGAGAAAAATAGTAACTACATTGGAGGGTTACCTAGGCAACTGGAGCTTAGAATATCTGAGATCAGCTGAACATCAGCGCTTCCTGTGTTCAACCCTTAAATGTGTGACCCCTTAGTCAGCAGATGAGGTTCCTGACCCGTCCTCCGTGTCTTCTGTTTAATTTACTTAATAATACTTCTTTTGTTTTTCTTTTATATGTTATCGTTTTAGGTTAAGGCTTTTAGGTTAAGAACAAAAAGTTACAAGGCCATGTCTCTGGCACTCGACTAGCATAAAACCAATCAAGAGTCCTTCCTTGTGATTATGGTATTATTGAGCTGTCACAGCTTGTTTAGAAGTCTGTGATTTTCAGCCGTCATGACAAGCTCACTCATTTTAGCAATCTACTTTTCATTTTCAGATAAGTACATGAAATGCCAAAAAGTATACAGGCATCAACGACCTTCGACAGAGAAGACGATGAATCTGCTTGTGGTACTTCAGCCCAAGCAAAGGTGTTAAGGCACAGAATGGCAGACTGACATCTATGCAATGAGACTTGATTGCATATTAACAGAATGCACAGTAATTAAGTCTGGGAGAAATCAGGTACATTTAAACAGGCGAAGTACAATCTGGCTCCAGGTGTGATGAGTGCCTTCAGGATGAATCACTAATGGAAATTTTAACTTGAAAAAGTCACGAATGTTTCCAATACTCAAGCACTTATTATCAGCTAAAAAATGTGAGCAATATTTCTTTCTACACCAGTTAATCAGATTTATTAGTTTCATATCGTTAATTATAAACACCACTTGGACCTCCATCTAGGTGCTACTGAAAATGATATGCAGGATGTCCTGACTTACACTGGCCAGCCCTCTCCGGTGGAGACGGTGAAGAGTGTTAGAAAAGCCCACAGCACATTATCATAGTGAAACTCATACTTCTTCCACACTCTGGGCTTCGCCGTTACTTCATCCCTGTCATAGTCCAAAAACTGACCCCTGAAAGCAAGAGGGCAGACAGAATCAATGGAAAAGATGTGACAAAAAAACTGAGAAAAAGGTGAAGGAGGAAATGTAGTTAGAATAGACAACAGTAATAAAAGCAATAATATAAATGTACCTGCAGTCTTTCTCCAGGGTCTTGGACTCGTCACTGCAGTAGAAAAATTTCCCCTTAAAGAGCTGAACAGCAATCACAGCGAAGATGAACATGAAGAGGATGTAGACGATGAGGATGTTGAGGACGTTCTTCAGAGAGTTCACAACGCAGTCGAACACAGCCTGAGAAACACACGCACGCACGCACACACGCAAGCACGCACGCGCACACACACACACACACACACACACACACACACACACACACACACACACACACGCACACACACACACACACACACACGCGCACACACACACACACACACACGCACACACACACACACATACACACACACACACACAGAACTGTAAAGTTCTTGACTAATCAGGCCTGTCATAGCTAAAGACCTCACAGTACCTTATTATCTTAACAGAGTGCTTTCCTCTCAGACTCCAGGCCTACTTGTGATTCCTAGAGTATTTAAAAGTAGAATGGGAGGCAGAGCCTTCAGCTTTTAGGCCCGTTATTATAGAACCAGCTCCCAGTTTGCATTCGGGACACAACATCTTTTCCTTTCTGATAAAGCATATTATTAGGGCTCTTTTCACTCTGTGTGTTTTACGTCGTATGGCTGCCCCTGTCAGAGGTTTCTTCCTGTTAAAAGGGAGTTTTTTCTTCCCACTGTCACCAAGTGCTTGCTCATAGGGTGTCGTAAGACTGTTGAAATTTCATTCTAACATTGTAGGGTCTTTGCCTTACAGCATAAAGCATGCTGTTTTTGTTAATTAATGCTATATAAAGAGAATAGAAATTAAACTAATTGAATTTAATTAAAAGTAAGGCATTTACTTATATCTTCCAAACCGTAACCTCCTGGCTGAAAAAAAAGTCAACATAAAAGTGGAAAGCAACATGCAGTACCTCTCATGGCCACTTGAAGCTGGCTCTGAGAGACAGTCAGTGCACAGAGACTCCTCTGTTAAAATGCCTGACGTTAAAGTAGCAATACATGTTTACAGGCTGGTTCTAAAAAAATGTTTTGATTTCTATATTTTATTTACTCCTTCATAAAAAAAAAGGTTTTTTTTTCTTCCATAAGACAATTTTTGGGTTATCACAAGGGGTCACCAAAGCGGTAAGGTAGCATCAGGAAGGGCAGCTGGTACTGTATAAAAACCCTGTGTTGTGAACCCTTGTGAATAAGGGAGCAGCTGAAACTTTATTTTACGGTTTAAAATTGTACATTATTAGAGATGTAGCTACTTTGACGGGCAGGTTGGTGCAGAAACAGGGATGATACAGTTGCTAGCTGTCTGCTAGACATCATCTAAACCAGGGGTAGGCAACTCCAGGCCTTGAGAGCCGGTGTCATGCAGGTTTTAGATCTCACCCTGGGTCAACACACCTGAATCAAATGATTAGTTCAGTACCAGGCCTCTGGAGAACTTCAAAACATGTTGAGGAGGTCATTTAGCCATTTTAATCAGCTGTGTTAGCTCACAGACACATCTAAAACCTGCAGGGCACCGGCTCTCGAGGCCTGGAGTTGCCTACCCCTGACCTAAACAAATTCACACTACAAGGATGACCTTTCAGCTCTGTCTTTACTTTAAACAGAGACTACATTCCTAAACCAACTATTTCCGTTAGATGGCCTTGTCTCTGAATAAAAAGCTGTTGTATTCGCACTAGTAATCTGGATCAAATGTAATCTAGACTAGACTAACCACTTTGTGGACACAGACAGCCTTGTTCTAAACCCAGATATCTTGCCCGTCTTCCACCTGCAAACAACAGTCTGTGCCTGTCGCTATCTCTTGTCAGCTTGTGCTGCTATCTCTTTGAGAGATGAAACGCTTTGTCAATCCATTCTGACATGTATGCAATGTAACCAATGAATATGCTGCTACTTGACTGACTCCCATCGAGACTGCTCTTACTCCCAGGTGAAAACAGAGCTACTTTAACCAGCCTGTCCTGTCAAACCACTCTGCCTAAGTATCCAAGAAGAGTTGTGGATGGGCGTCTGTCTGCCACCCTCGATCTGTCTCAATCATCTCACTTTTATTAGCCCAATCAGATCTCTCGGCTTTTGTCAGATACATTACTTTTGTCCACACAGCAGAGGAAAGCTGTCATTTCTGAGTCTGAGACAACAATTGAGGAAAACAGGATTCTATATAGCATTATGTCCAGCTTTTGTGTTCCCAGTGTAATTCTTTATAATCCTAAAATAACTGTATCATGGTAATATATAAATTCTAACTATTGATTTTAAAGATCTTCAAAAATCTCTGCAGTAGTCAATTCTCCATAAGCTCAGTATAATTAGCACAACACCTCCAATAATGAGGATGTGTAATCCTAGGAGTTTTTGTAAATCCACATAAAAAAAAACACCATCTTTTTGTTCTTTAAATTAAGTGATTTTCTTTTTTCTTTTTTACAAACACACAATTTAAACATATTTTAATGAAGATGGAAGACAAATAGAGAAGAACAGACTTCACTTCTGCGGTGACCCAATTTCTGCAAAGTCAATTTGAAATAATTGCCAATTCATCACAAACAAGACAGGAATAACTGCCAGCTCAAGACTGACAGGTAAGTGAGCACCAAATAGGCCAAACTATTAACACTGCAGATGCAGCAATCAAGTCCAAATTATTAAATATATCTCATCAGCCCATCGCTAAAGTCATAAAACATTGGCTAAACAATGAGAAATCATCAGTGTAATGTGTTACAGTGCATTAAGTATGTGTTTCATTGTTAACTGCCACAAAGCTCCTTTGAGATCCAAGTACTCACCTACTGTAGGCGTGTAAGGTACAAAAAATAGAATTAGAATTAAGTATCTAAGCATTTAAACCACCATTGGAGTATAAGGAATTTCTCCACTGGGACTTTATCTTAACATTTAATATTTTGGTAAAATAAGACCTTAAATGCAGGTGTTCAACAGAGTGAGTAGCTGCTGGTATTTCTGACACCTCTAAAAGCCCTGACCACACTGAAGACAAGCAGAAGCTGCACATTCATTGTTACTGTTCTTAAGTACACAGGCTCCCCAAACATTACAGAATCCAATTTAAGATTCCATCACTTTTAATTCACTCCATGGTGTAGCTCCGCTTTACATCTAGAAACTGTTAAACCTTTATTATGCACCCAGAAGAACCCTGCAGATCAGACAATCAATTGTTGATAAAGGTTCCACAGACCAGGCTTTAAACAAAGGTGGAGCATGCTCTTAATGCTTTAGCTCCAACTCTGTGTAACAACCTCCCTCCTACTAAAGTACCAGAACAGCCGAGTCAGAACTTCATACACATGGTGAATATACAGAAGGTAGACTGAGGCATTTGAGAGCGTTCTGAGGTTGTTGAGGTTGTTCTGTGGCTCTTATCATGTTGTAAGCTTTGTGAATCCAAACCTTTCACAATGAAGCAAGAATCAAACTTTTCATGTCTGATACTGTAGAGTAGGTTTTCTGAGACTTTGTCTACCTCCCGATTGTGTGCTCTGCAGTGAAGGAATGTGTCAGAGATGTATAAGGAGGAGGCATGAAATGCTGAATAGAGCCAGCTGATCAACAGACAAACCAGGATTCATATGTGTTAGTTGTGTTGCTCCACTGATTCTTGTAGACATTCGATGTTCAGAATAGTTTAAACTGTGCGGTGGCAGGTGTATCTACTATGTATGACAGTATAAGTGCAGTTAAGTGTTCCTGTTTTTTCTTGGCTGAATAGACAAACTGTGTTTTGCCGTGTTGCTCTCTCCTTGCCTCCCCTTTGTCCTCCACTTAAAAGTACAAAAACTGGGGCTAGGGGATTAACTTTCACCAGGATTTGTGGGCCAGATCGGCAGTCTTGTAAGTTCTTAACACGTAATTGTTAACAAAAAGTGCTTTTTATTTCTTTTTTCCACCTGGACACTACTCACGTCATGACTTATCATCACTTTCGTATGGAGCTAAATCAGAGTCAAAAATTTTATTCATTTGAAAAAGGGATTGATATTTAAAAAAAGAAAAAAGAAATGTTTTTTTAAAAAAAAACAAATACATTATTTTATTTACAATTAATTATTTGTCTTTTGATGTTTTTACAATTTAAATTTTGTTTTTGGCTTCAAATGTAATTTTTCAGTTTCAGACTTGGCCCTACTTTTTTGTTGTGGGCATGTATCAAGGTGGAGAGGCGGGGCATTCCTTAATGATTGACAGCTGCTGTGTTACTCTCGTAACACTAAAAATTTGCATTTTGGTTTAAGATGGCCACCGCATTTTCACGGGATGCTGCCGGCACCTGCCAAAAGTTCAGAAACACAGTTTCTGATGTTGAAGGGTGAATTCACAGTATGCCCTAAACTGCTAATTTTTAAAACTCCTAAGCAAACACAGGGGCTGTCCCTCATAAGTCTACGCCCCGCCTCTACCCCTTGATACACACCCATAAAACAAAATCAGGCTCAAAAGTCTGAAACAGAAAAAAGCGTATGAAACTGAAAAAAATGAAGTTTAAAACAAAAAAAAGAAGAAAAAAATGTTAAGCCACAAAAAAATGAAACTGAAAAAAAAAGCCCAACAACAACACATTAAAAAAAAAAGAGATATCAAAACCTTTCACTTTTCAAATGAATAAAAGTTTCGACTC
Organism: Benitochromis conjunctus; assembly: GCA_015052645.1. Classification (NCBI taxonomy): domain Eukaryota; kingdom Metazoa; phylum Chordata; class Actinopteri; order Cichliformes; family Cichlidae; genus Benitochromis; species Benitochromis conjunctus. The sequence continues at coordinate 47,324 of VOQK01002399.1, forward strand.
CATACTTTTGACACTCAAATTAAAACCGGTAATATATGTATACAGTTGCCAGGACAGCTGCTGAGCTTTTTCTGGGAAACAGAAGAAAAATAGAAAGTGTTGTTTCTAATGTATGTGACTTTAGCTCTGTCACATAAGACATTTTAAGTCTTACATTTACAACATTGGTAAATCTGACATGTCCATTCCTTGTAACACTGTGTCCATCTGTCAGTGACTGCTGCACCAGTTGCTCTGTGTTTTTTTGTTCTTTTTACAGAACTTACAGAATGATCTGTGACAGATTCGATTACCGTACCTTCAGTTTGGGCAGCCGTTTAATGGTCTTGAGTGGCCGCAGGACCCGGAGGACCCTCAGGGACTTGATAGTGTTGATGTCCTTGCCTTTTGTCCCTCTGTGCAGATTGAGAGTACAGTTAGTCTGGGTGATGTAGTGCAGCGATACTCTAAACCCTTTCAACTCAGGCTGCATTAACAAGAACGGACTGCACTTCACCAGGTTGATATTGTAGGATGTATATATTCTGTTAGTAGAACACATGCATGTGAGTGAGGTATGTTATTCTACAGAAACATGCTTCACCAGGCTTCTCTTCTTACCCACATACTTGTAATTACTCCCTTTCTTTTCTGTTCTGCCCTCTGGCTGCTTTGTTTTCTTTGTATTGTTTTATTTCTTTCATTCCTACACTGTTTCCTTTCTTATTTTCTCTTCACGTATGGTTTAAGCTTTCCCTCATTTTGTTCTCTTTTCTGTCCCCTCATCTTCCTTAATGGTTTTCCTACCTTTTTCCTTAGCTCCTTTCCTTCTTTTCTACTTCTCTGCCTTTCTTCTTTCTTTCCTTTCTACCAAACCCCTTACTTCTTTCCTTTTTATCCTCTTGTCCTTCCTTCATTCTTTCCTCTTCTTGTTTCTTTATCTACTTCCTTCCTACCTTTTCCTTCCTACTTTTCCTCCCTTTCTCACTTATTCCCCTTCTTATCCTCTTCTTTGTTGTCCTTCCCTTCCCTCCTCTCCCTTCTCCCTTCCTATCCTAATGCCCTTTTTCCTTATTATGCCTCTTTTCTTTCCATCTTCTTTTCTACCTTCCTTGTCCTAACTCCCCTCCTTCATTGTTTCCCTGAAACCTGCTGTCCTTTCTTTCTTCCAAACCTCTTATCCTTCTTTCATTCCTTTTTTTCCTTCCTTCCTTCCTTCTGTCCCCCTTGTGGTATCCCATCCCCAGCCTTCTTAATTCTTTCTTTTCCTTATTCTATCTTTCCATCCTTTAAGTCTTTATTTTTCCCTTTCTTCTAATCTTACTTCCTTCTCTTATATTTTCCCATCCTCCTGTTCTTGTTTCTATACCCACTTCCCTTCTTTCCTTCCTTCCTATTGCCCTTCCTCCATTTCTTCATTCCATCCTTCAGTCATCCCTTCCCTCCACACCTTTCCACTCCTTTCTTCTGGTCCAACCTTCCTGACATTCAATATTTCCTTTCTTTGAGGATTCTGACCTTCTTTTTTGTTTGTTTCTTACATGCTTCAATGTATTTTCTGTTTATTTTCCTGTTTCCTGTTATAATGTATTTTCTTCCCAACCCCTTTTTAAGCCTCTTTTCATTTTCCCCTCTTTGTTCTCCTTTCCTTTTCCTTTAATCTTTCCTTTGGTCTGTTTTTTCCATCTTCAAAATCCACAACAAAATCTTTTCACACAGCAGTGAAATTACACCCTTTTCATTTCATACTTCAACTTGTCATTGAAGGACTATAACTGGTAATGAATTGTTTCAGGTATTGCTTCCCTGGATGCTTCTTCCACAATACAAAACTAGCGTTGTTTCTGTTTAATAACACACAAAATCATCCTGCATTTTTACAGTAAATGCACAAAGAATCTGCCGCAGGTGCAGGAGGCAGTTTCTTTGCAGGAACCACTGCTGTCACTGCAGACGTTGCTCGTTTTGATCACTAATTATGGGGAGTAAGCGTGGGGGTTTAAAAACTAGCCGTCACGATAATAACATACAGTTGAGCCATCATTCAAAGAGTGACACTGGCCAAGGATAGTGTGAGTGTGAAGGATTTTTAATTAATTAGTGACACGCATTGTGGGTGTCAACTGTATATCCATCATGGATGTCTCCTGTTCTTCCACATCCCAAAGATGCTCTGTTGGACTGTGATCTGGTGGCTGTAGAGGACCACTTGAGTACAGTACAGTGTAATGTTCAAGAAACCAGTTTGGAGTGTTATGATGCACACCACATGTGTCTTCTGCTCATGCAGCCCGTGTGCTTTAAGGATCAACGTGTTCTGCATTCAGAGATGCTTTTCTGCATTGTTTGGTTGTAACAACTGGATATTTGTGTCCTTTTCTATAAGCTGGAAGCAGTCTGGCCATTCTCCCCTGGCCTTTGTCATCAGTAAGGCATTTTTGCCCAGAAAACTACAGTTCACTGGATATTTAATCTTTTCCAGAATATTCTCTGTAAACCCTAGAGATGCCTGTGTGGGAAAATCCCAGTAGATTAGCATTCAGTATTTCTGTAGTTCAGTCACCTAACTGTGTCTAAACCTCACAGTAACCCTAAAACCAAGCCTTAAAAGACCTTTGGAGAAGTTTTGACAGGACCAAAAGTTCCTCTACAGAATGTTCTTGCTCTGATGCTCCCAAAGTGAAAATGGTCCTCATTAAGGTAGCTGGACAAGCATAGACACACTCGCACAGACCCAGGTCAGTATGTCAGCACTTTACAGGGTCTCATTAAAAAGAAAGGATTGTTATTAGAGAATAGGGGACTCAGACAAACCCACCAGAATAATGAACATAGCAATTTTTTTTAATGTGTGGTGACTGACGAGGGAAGGACAGAGCTCAAACCAGAAGAAGCATGGTTCCAAAATATTCTGGCTCCGGGGGCCTTTCAAACTCGCAATAAAAAACTCTAACAAAACGGCATGCGGCTCTCATGCTTGGATAACTTTGATACTCTGGCATGCAATCTGCAAAGTCAATGCCAGTCCTGCTTTTTAAGGACCTCAACACATTGAGATGGCAAGAACAGTCTCCCAATAGCTTTCAGAAGCACCACGGGGGGGGGGGTAATGTGAGCATGAGTGGGAGTTTGTGTGTTCATGTCGATGCAGCACACATCAGCGGTGATTGCTACGTATTCAGCAGCCACACATATGAGGTCATCTGGAGTAGTCACGACTCTGAGCTTCTGTTCACTCATGAGAGAGAAAATTTCCTGTTCAGACACGTAACATCTGACGTCTAAAGCTGCATCAGCAAAATAGGCTGCGCAAAGCTCCTGCTATCTGTTTCAAAATTTACAGAGGTTTCAAAGTTCTTGAGGAATTTTGTATAATGTATGTTTGGCTTTTTATTTCCCATTGTTAATGGTAATAGTGAAGGTTTTCTTTAACTATTAGCAAAAGCTAAAAATGCAAGCCGAAATCACATTTAAAAAAATATCTCCAACACAATCCGTATCGTAGGTCAGCATTTCTAGTGTGCATTTAGAGCCTCTAGTGCACAAGCAGCAGCTGGTTTGCATATTTTCCTCTTTGCTTTCTACTAATGGGAGTATTTTCAAATCTACAACATTGCAAGAGGACACTGTTAACACACAGTTTACCCAGTGTAGCCCGATCCGCTACTCCCATTTATTAAGAAACATTTTTAAAAGGTTAAAAATATGGCATACTCTAAAAATCAGTCTTTTTCCAAAACAATTATTAACAAAGCAAAAAACTCCCCTTTAACTGAGAAAAACACAGGTCTATTGTGATTTTTCTCACATACACGACAGGCTGTGAGGAACAAATTAAAAAAATGATTTAAGGTGACTTCATGAGAGAAGCTATAATCCTAATTCCACAGGCATAAAGAAGAAGAGATGAAGGTGGAGGTTGGTAATCTCTTAGCAATTTAACCGATTAGACTGACTTTAATCGTTATTAAAGGAGCAAACTGATAGGATAGGTAAGGACTTAAGCTTTGATACAACTGATAACCTGAGTTTCAGACTCCTGCAAACCAAATCCCCGTCTGTGTGTTGATTAACTTCTGAAAGCTATGAGGGAGAGCTCCCAATAGTTCCTTTTTGTCTTGATGTCCCAATACCGGGACAGGAGAAAAGGTTTATAAAAGGGAGGGAGAGCGAGGAGGGAAGGGAGTCACATCCCAAGCACTTTGGGATGAAGGGCGACAACGTAAACCTCGGAGGCTGATAAGAGGAATGTTCTGTGTTTCACAGGCGAAGGGTAAAAGGGTATGAGGGGTTAAAAAGAAAAAAAGTAGATACTGACAATTCCCACCTGGCCACGCTTTGTTGCGATCTGATGGGGGAAAAAAATGATAAGCATACGCACGCAGACAATACACAAAGACAGACAGCAGCATGTAAAGCAAGACAGAGCAAAATAAACACTTTACACAGATATCACACAGGCGTGAAGATATAGTGACAATTTAGGTGTTTCAAACTTCAAAACACATCAAAGGAAAACAGAGATAAGAGACAAAAAAGTGACTTTTAAAGTAAACACCATTTAAAGAAAGATAAGGTGGATAAAATATAAGGAAGAAATTGTGTTTGTGGATACTGAGTATGAGGGAAAATCAAATTGATGACGTGAAGATGATGTCATGAATGACTGCATTCACTCTGGAGTTAAGAAATATGGTCCCACAGTAAATCTGTTACATTGAAGTTTTTCCGTATGCTGAAGATCATGAGTGTGCTGACTCTAAGGAGCCGAGACACCAATATACTCTGGTCATATGGTACATCCCTACTGCTGCAGAAAATATTTTAGAAAATTAATATAAAATGTAAAAGAATAATAAAGAACATTAGGACATAAACACATTTTGTAAATATGCGTCTTTGACTTTTACATTTTCTGTGAATACATCTGTTCGACAGTTTTATCATTTTTAAGCTGTGGCTGATTAGTGGCTACACGTTAGCTTGCTCTCCACTAACTATATATAAAAGATGAATGTAGCAACAGTACCACCACCCATTAGTTTGTGGACTGCTGTTTTGAAGCCTCAAGCAGAGCGGTTTTGCTGTAGCCATCTCGAACCGAGCACACCTCTCGCTCAAACACTAGTAATTATTCAATCAAAAGCCCTAAAGCTTTATTGTCCCTTTTACTAATAGTGGTTGGCATAATTTTCTAAATTAAAATCATACTGTATTAAATAAGACTTAAAACAATTGAGAGCTTAATCTAATCAAGAAAATGTTAATTAAGGTCACTGATTAAGCAAGGAGTACAGTGGTTTTCTCATAACCTTTAACATAGCTGCACTAATTTTGGAACCAGAGGAGTCGCCACCTGCTGGTCAGTCGCTACAGGTCAGGTTTTACACACATACAGACCTGTAGTCTGTCTTCTTCACTGATAGCTGCGTCTCTATGACAAAACACAGCTTTTTAAGTGAGATTAAAAATCGTTTGCAAACTATAAATTTCCATGAAAAAAAAAATGGTAACAGAAAATTGGTGTGGATTAACAGCTCTGAATTCGATCGGTCAAAACATTATCACAGTTTTTAAATAAATTTTGACCTTTCAGTTGAAAGGCAATATTAATATCAAAATCCTTTTGTATTTAGACATTGATCCTAAGGTAAGCACCTGCAAAAAGTTCAAAGCAATAACTGTGTTGGATGTTTCAAATCAGACAGTTCGGGTAACAGGTTTACAACTTGCCTTCCTTTTTCCTGTGTTTAGATGAAGTATGAAAATAAGATCTAAATAAAAATAAGATGTTAGTTGTGACACATCACATTTATCCATTAGACCTGGCGCTGAGAATGGAGCCTCTTACATGGTTGATTGGTGTGAATGAGAGTTGATTTAAGAGCTGACGGGAGAAACAAAATGCCAGACAGGAAGTGAAACCTGAATGGAGGGATGAAGGGGGTTCAATCTGATAACCCCTGAATATCATTAACTGTGCATTATTGGTAAGAAAATCCTTTAGCTATCATTCACTCTCTTTAATAGTTTTTATTTAGCTCTTTCCTTTATTTGCGTCGTTATTATAAGCAGCATCAGTCAGTTTCTTTGAGTTCATCATGATCTGAATCACCCTATGAAAGCTCAAACCTTTGAAATGTTTTTGAAAGCACAGTATTTTGTTCAATCTCAGCACTGCCCCACTGTGCACTGTGTACATTGTTCCGGCTAATACACATAAAATATGTCCAATAAATGGAAAACGGGTAATTGCTCTTATGTAACCCGAATACAGATGTAACACAAACATAGTTACATAACACAAACAGAAGAAACGCACTATCTTTAATCATGACTGTGGTGGCGATGATAAGAATAGAAAGTAACAAAATATGACATTTGTGAAAAACATTTAGCTGTGAGATGACAAAAAAAAAAAAACACGTTGCTGTAAATACCACGAGCTAAGGTGGAGAAAAACTGATTCAAACAGGCAGATATGCACATGAAGTAACAGACAGACTGACAGATAGAGCAGGCATTACCCCATAAGGCTCCTGAAAGCAATCCAAGCCAGAAAACAAAGAAGAAAGAGAAAAGGTGACAGAGAGAATACAGAGAAAGAGTCAGCAACAGATAAAAGACAGAGACAAGCATCAACCTACAGCTGGCAAAAGACAAAA
>VOQK01002404.1:0-13962 GCA_015052645.1 Benitochromis conjunctus
GGGAGTTTGCTTTTTTTTTTTTTTTTTTTTTTTTTTTTTTTTTTTTTTTTTTTGTTTTTTTTTTTTTTTTTTTTTTTTTTAAAAAAAAGAAAAAAAAAAAAAAAAAAAAAAAAAAAAAAGAAGAGCAGAGCAAACAGCTTCTGTTTCAAACTGACCCGACTTCTATGCAGAGAATAGATGTTGGTGCTGAGAGTTGGCTCGTCAGTTACAACGCAGCACCTTTTGGTTAAACAGCGTATCGTTCCCAAGCCTGAAGATAGATTAGTGCGACCAGGACCATGCTTGACTATTGCCCCCCAAAAAACAAAAACAAAATGAAAACCCCTGAACACAACTGACACAATTACTCATTCATTTCACAAACATCACACGTTTATCTGATAGTGAGTCAGGCGTTGACCAGTGGGTCAAAGATAGAGCCAGGCTTTGGCACCTAGAGAAACAGCTAACCAGCCATGGAGATAACGATACAAAGCCAAAGCTGACGGCGACCAGCTACGACTACTGAAAGCAAACAGTGGGAGACCTGGGAAAAAAAAAATCATAACTGATAATACTTCTAGATAGATCTTATGAACTAAAGAATGCTTTTGCAGTCAGCAAGTGAGGTGGAACTTTTAAGGAGGTCTGTAAGTGCAACAGTGTAAACAACAGAGTCTTGATTTATAACACAAGACAAAAAATAAATGCTAACGAGTAATCTGGAAGCCTAAATGAAAACTCAGATTACAATTGGATTAATCACCCACCATTACCTCAATAGAGACAATTTACCCTTGTCCTGAGAACGTTCAGTGGAAATTATGTGAAATGTGATTTGTGCCAGTGTCCTTTGCTTTTTGGCCACACAAACACAAACTCAGCACCCTACTTGCAACTTTGTCTACTTTCCCAAAATATAAACTGAGTTAAAGGGTGTCTGTTTTCACACAGAGGCACACCTGAAAAGGACTAAAAGGACTGAACAACATAAAAATAAAAGTTGAGCTGGTAGCAACAGACGTTTCCATGGAGAGGACCTTGAAAGGGAGACTGGCCAAATTTAAAATGTGTAATTTTTATGGGCTGCTTCACAGAACTTAACGTTAGAATAAATCATACCATTATACGTTCATCCTTGGTGGCCACATCCTGCATCATCCCACTGTGAGCAACCTCACACCTTTTCATCTCTGCCTCCAATTCACTCACTCTCTCTGCCCATCCCTCCACCTGCTGCCTCAACTGTGGAGAAAAGAGTTGGAAAAAAGGTAAGCCAACAATCCCGTTCCCAATCCATTTGGGAAAACCCTTTTAGTTTACTGCCGTACGAAGTTATTTTTGTGTGTCCATCGTACATGAGCATTGCTCTCCTTTAGCACCACATTCTCCTCTCCAGCTGTTTCCAGGTTCCTCTGTAGTCTGTCACTGTTCATACCGTACACTTTCAAAGTGGTCTGCGCCTAGAGAAGGACAGACAGAAATATTATAAAACCTAGTGGAACAGAGAAGAGGCAGCTAAAGAAGCACCAACAGAGCAAAGAACAAACAGGAGAAAGTACAAATGTGACAGTTTAGGTTATGGAATACTGCACCTGCTCTTCCTGTGACTGAAAGTCTTTAGTTTCATCTTCAAAGGATTTCATGCTCTCCTCGAGGACTGCTATCTGGATAGAGAAACCAAAACAACTTTCATTCAGTATAAACTACAGCTTCTCACTCAGGATTGCTAACTAGGCTTTCACAGTATTTCTCTTAGTGTGTGCACCTACCCTCCTTTCTTGTTCTATCCTGTGCTCTCTTTGCTGGTCCAGTTGATCCTTCAGTTGTTCCAGATCACTCTCCAACTCTCTTTTGGTGTGCTCCAACTGTCTGGCTTTGACCTAAGACAACAAGATCAGAAAACTACTTCAAGTGGTTGCAAAACTGGGTCACAGAAACGTGAGTAAGGGTTAAAAAAGGAGGAAACACCTGATTGTAGTGTAAAGACATGACAAACATTACAGATCTGGGGTGAAGCAGTGCAAAATTTCACATTTTGACTTGTTCTGCAAGTCTGTGTCAAAAATTGCAGAGCAGTGCCTGTACTTCATTCTATGTGCTAATAATAATACTATTATTATTCTTTTTGTAATATGCTACACCTCACTATGTTTTACCACTCACTCAAAAATGTTTTCCAACAAGTGTAAACACATGACTGTTAAAAAATCCCCTTTGTAGGGACTTTGACAGCTAATAAAAAATACAAGCTTGCTCAACTGAATAAACAATGGGGCATGTGTCTCTGTTCACACAGATGATGCTTGTGGGAGCGTATCATTGTACCAGACATGAAGACTGTATGAGCCATATTCATTAAGGAGCATTCAAGCAGGTTTTCTTTACACCAAGAATGGATGCAGTGGACTAACATAAAACACAGTTTTCATACTTTTCTCATTCTTACCTCCAGCTGTTCTGTCTTCTGAGTCTGAGCCAATACACCGCTGTCCCTCAGTGAACTCTCAAGGTCGTCGTACTGTAGATGAATACATTTCTCAGTACATCATCCATGATATCATCAAGAATTACATTACATTTCTGATCACCTACAAATTCTCTGTAAGGAAACCTCTCTGCTTTGTAGATACCACCTTAGAAAGCTTGTAATCCAAATGATTTGAAAGCCATGGAAGGACATATATAACAAATAAAAAAATCTGACCTCACATTATTGTGTGAGACCATCTCTATCTCAGCACTGACACGACTTACCTCTTGTTGACACTGACTCAGATTCTCAAGGACTTTGCATTTCTCATCCAGTAGCTGTGCAACCTGTTCTGCCATCCCCCGCTCTCTACCTGAAAAACAGCCAGAGAGGTTCGTATTTATTTTATGTCATTTTTTAAAAATTTGGTTTATGTGTTAACATTCACAGGTCAAAAAGAAGAAGAACTATCAGTGGTAATGTTAACATGTCCATAAAATGACACTCAGGAAGAGGAAGTGAGAACTTACTTCGGTACATTCTGCTTTTTATCTGTGAGGAAATGAGAAAAAAAAAAACATGAACAAATGCTCAGTGACAGGACCGACAGTTCAAATAGAGGCCATACTTATCAAACTATGTTAGGCAAAAAATATTTATGATGTTGAAGTGAATATGCATGGCTGTGCACTCACAGAGCTGTAACATCTACAGGTGAACAACAGAAGTGTCACCAGGCCCAACAGGCCAGAGGCGATGACAGGTTCCCATGGCACACCATACAGGTCTGGCCCAGGTCTTATGTCATCGGGCAGAGAAGATACCACCTGAGAAAAGAGAAAATAACGACCAGTTCCTGTTAGAACCGTGTGTATTTTTAAATAGGATATGTGAGTCTGGGAATAAAAACCTGATGCCACAGGTCACTAGCCTTTCTGTCCTTGAGTAAATATGACTGCCTCTTGAACATGGGCAAAAAACAACCCAGCTGCCCAAACCAGTATGGAGACAGACCCACGCCTTCTTAAATACATTAATAAAAATGTACTATATACTATGTGCCAAATAATAATGCAGCAAGTATCAGCTTTCTTTCATTAGAACTTCTCATGGTCCAAACCATGACAAAAAGTGAGATGTATGCAAATGCTATTTAAAACACTGTTTGCTTTGAATTAAAGAAGCAAATAAAGAACTTAAACTAATCACGTGTGTTCATAATCAGTACGGTCAACAGTGCAAGTGAGTGTAAGAGTAAAGAAATTGTGTGTGCAGTGTTTTTTGGTGCAAGGAACCAAACCAAGACACAATTAAAACTGAGACAAGGCATCTCAGTGAGAAGAGCCACACCAGCAACTGAGCTCTAAGGGCTTTTGTAGAGCACTGGGACACTGGGTGTAGGTGTTGTTAATGTTGCTGATCAGAAATAAGCCACACTGTCTCTCTAGATCCTAAAGAAAAGAACTGAAGGGAGACTGAAAGGAAAGCGGAGATGGAGTGGACAAACTCAAACTCCTGGGTAGAGTGACCCCTCCAGCTCTCAGCAGAGCAAAACTAGTAGTACCATTACCAGCTGCATTTCAAGATGGTGGATTACGAGTGGGCTAAACAAAGGTGAACGTCTCACAACAATGAAGAAACCAGCTCACTGACAGGGTAGCAGAGGAAGGAAAGGTCCAGAGATAACTGATGAGCAGTGACAAAACTTTCTGAATAAGAGCATGGAGACTCGCTAATGGAAACTGATCACAACAAGGCCCCAGACTGATAAAAAATTAAAAATAAATAATACTGCATATATACAAAAAATATATTTTTGTATATATGCAATGGTGTTAAAGCATGACCATGGATTTGTTTATCATCTGACTGTACAATTACTGATGCATATTCAATATATTTAAATATGCAAACATATTTAAGCTGCACCAGACTGACAGAGAAAGGTCAATATTTTCTAATAACGTTCTTAGTTTTTAAGACCAGGACTTGGGCTTCCTGAAAGCAATCTGTGAAACTCCGTGTGTGTGTCAGTGTTGTATTACTATACAGTTATTCAGTTTGTGGCTCTTCATTTACTGTATACAAGTGAGACTAGACATCTGGGAAAAATGCTGCTCACCCCAGTTCCAGCTAGTATATGAAATGAAAGCACTAATCGTATTTATCTGATCACAGAATAATCAGATTATGGATTGGTAAACAAAATACTACCAAACAGCTGGTCTTCAGAAGATAGGTTTATGTACAGTTACCCAGTGTTTGACCACATTAAATAGGACGCAGGATTAATAGGGTTATTATTGTACTACTGACAAATGCGGAAAAACTATCTGACATTTTTAACTTAAATCCGAACACCTGACGAGACAACGCTGTTACTGACAACTAGCCGGCTAACTATTACCAGCTAACTGTTTGAGCAATTAAACACCTTTGGAAATACGAAGTATACTCCTGTCAGCAGGTCACACTCTTACTTCAGAATGAGACGGACAACACCAAGAGATGTGGCTACTACCAAGAAATTTTAAAAAACGACTGTTACATGGAAGCCCGTTACATTATCTCGGCTAATTGGGAAATGCTAACAAGACCTGCCACATAACGTACATCCTTCACTTTCTCCATGGCGATACTGTAGTAAGCCTCTGCCGTCGCCTGGAAGTCGGCCGCTTTGATGGCCAACTGGTCACTCGTCGGATTCTCTGCCATGTCCAAATTATTTCATCTGACGTATATTTAAGGTTAAAAAATATTATATTTACACCGTTAGGAAACTAGAGCTGTGAAGCGGGTCAGCGGTGGTTTCACATCCTATCCACAACACTGACGCTTGGGACTATACCACGTCCTGCTGGACGTCGTAGGGAGTAGTAGTACGAAAACTACCATACAGCTGTACAACCATTGTAAAAACTCTAAACATCCCATAAAATCTGGAAATCTATAATAATATAAACATAGCATGTATAGTATAATGCAACACGTGCACGGCGTTTCGTGGCCTCACAAGTTCACACGGATGATCGCACACCCCCGCTGGTGAAAATGGTTCAGTCGCAACGTCACCAATTGTAAGATGCCACACTGGCATATCGGAGCGCTTTCAAAGTGACACCACGAGAAACAGGTGTCACCAAAATTATATCTGTATTATCATTATTGTGCTAATTTTTATTTGAATAAACGGTAACACATCTGCATCGAACAGGTGTTTGTCCACGTGTCGCGTGCTTGGCCTTAGGCCAATGACAAATTAGGAGACAGGTGAAGGTAAAGACTTCCCATATGAAAAAGAAACAGAAACAATTATGACCCACGTATGAAAGTATGGAATAGTAAAGCATTAACCGAACAAAATAAAAATGCTCTATTTTACTGAATTAATTAGACAATTAGGAAAGCTGTTCATAAGAGATATATGACAGTTTCCAAACACTGACTATATTTTTCTGTCTTTTCATGTGAATTAAAACAGTCTGATAACCATCCATTATTTCTTATACTTACCAGTCTGGCCTCACTTTCATCCATCTGAAACCACTTTCACCTTTCAGAGCATGAGAGTCAGTTTGTCTTCACAGACTGACCTGTCACAGACAGGTGTGCGAGTCTGGAGTGTCACAGAACCAAATGTGAGTAATGTTTAAGGAACCTAGCCAGCTTGACAGCTGAGACGTAAGCAAAGCTAAATGCCAGAGGGAGAGTCAGCTCAACATGTCACCAGAGTAATGTCTTAAAGAACCAGGCACCACAATATGCCACACTGATAGATCAAAGGGTATTTTTTTCCACATATTTTTTTGGACTATAACTTTAGCACCTTTAATACAGGCATGCAAACACAGAGGCGGGTCAAGTGTTAAATATATTCATATATTAGAGAATTATTTTGACATATCAGGAGTCATAGCTAGAAGATGATCCTGGTATCAAAATGTAAGTTATAATATAACCTATTTTGGTGCTTGAAAGTTACACGAGCAAATGATCAGAAAAAAGATGAAATATGCAAAGTACTAATGTTTTTTTTGCTACAGAAACTGATAATCCTATCTTTTTTAAGCTTTTAAATTTCATTACAGGAAAACAGCTTGCTCGGAAACAAAACAAGGTTTTGAATTAGATTGTGACACTTTGAGTGGCTTTAAAACTTTAGGACTTGTAACTCGCAAAACATTCATGGTATGAAGGTAAAATGTTGCATTAACCTGGTTGATTTTATAAGGAATGACCCACGCTATGATGAATTCTGCCCCCCAGCAGGACCCCAAAGTTCCCTGTACAACATGATCAAGGCCACAGCTAGCCACAAATCAAAAGCTATCAGACAAAGCATGTTAAAACTAGATCAGAAAAATTTTTCTGGGCAAGCAGCATGCACCCTGCTTTGACCTTAGTCCTCCATCATCGCCATTGTGGATTAATCTCTGGCAAGAACTAAAGAATCCCTCTCAAACACACAACAGTAATCTCTGCAGATTAAAGCAGAACGGTATATTTGGAAATCAAATGACAAAAAATTGGATTCTGTTTCTGCAGATTATAAATCCTCAGAAACTGCACAGCATACCTGCACATTAAGCCATACGAGGAGCTCCCTCACTGCACGAGCGTGGGTGTAAGAGTCTTCAGCCGTCTGATAAACGAAGTCCAGAATTTGCGTCATAACTCCTGCAGTTTAAGTAACACACATACTGCTGTTTAACATACATCTTTTTTATGAGGCTCAAAAAAATATTGATCTTTTAATGTGACACATTACTGTAAAAAAAAAAATTAAAATGTTTGTGTTGGCCATCCAGTTTTTGAGGTTATGTGAAGTGAGGACGATGACGGAGTAGGTCGAGTAGCTTTTGCTTAATATTTTTAATAACATTTAAACTCTTCTTGACTAATGGATACCTGGGTGATCCATACCTTTCAGCATCTCTGGTGATCCTGGCTGAACAAGAGGAAGGGATGCTTCTTCAACACTTCCGCTCTGTTTTTCTCCTCTTATCTCGTCTTTTCCTACACCACCACCCACTTGGTTTTTGTCTTCTTTCATTATTATCCAGTCATCTCTCTGGATGGATGCCTTCTTCGACTCTTCCTCAGTGTTCGCTTTCTTATTTTTTCTATGATTTGAACAAGACACGCCCGCACAGCTGGCCTGGGCTGTGTTTGACAGGGAAACACATGTACAAATGTATTTTCAAAACCATGCCTGAATTTTAAAGACTGAATTAAATCTCATTAGCACTGGCCATGAGGAAGCCAGTAGGAGGCAATGTTGACAAAAACTACCTTGATGATTACGGTCGGTGGTCTGTCTTGTGTTGAAAGTCTGTCTCACTCTTCCCAACAGTGTTTCCAGCTTCTGAAGCGCCATAAGCATTCGGGTCTTTTCTTTGTCCTGCAGTGCATGAGCAAGTGTCAGGCTAGGAGCAATCAGCGTCTCCTTGTGATGATGCAGAAGTCTCTCTATATCCGACAATATAGATTCATCCTCCTCATCAGGTTTGTACAACATGGTGTCTGAATTGGGCAAAATGTAATCCAAAAACTGAAGCTTGTGTCGCCCAAAAAGCTCCAGCGAAATAGCTGTCTCATCTGAACTCATGTGAGCCAGAAGGTTTTTGTAATGTTTGGAGAGAGTTCTTGTCATCTCAGCAGAGGAAGGATGAAGCTGAGGCTGCTCTGTGACAGTGGGAGAGTCTTTGTGAACAACTTCAAGGTGATGAGTGGTGGAATCTGGTTCTTGTTCAGGACTTTCAGAGTCTTGTGGGTGCGACGCCTCACCTGGACTGGTACTGAAGCTCTGGGCTGGTTCAGCGGACCTGTCAGATTCGGTGGTAGATGTCTGGCTCAAAACGCCAAAGGGGTCTTTGAAAAGACCAAAAGCTCCTCTGGTTTTATTCTCTGATGTCCCCCCACTCTGATCAGCAGGTGGACGTGGGGACGCATCATCGGTCAAACTTGGGGGAGTTTGCTCAGATGTCACGGACTGACTTTTAGCAGGGTCAATATGTGGAGCTGAAGGCTCCCTTCCTCCCTCATGCCAGGATTCACTACCATTACTGACATTTTCCCTCATTTTTATATCAGAGTCCTTATCCTCCACTACAACAGCAGCCTTCTCTGTGTGTGTCTGTTGATCGGAGTTTAACTGTTGTGTTGCTTTGCTGCTACTTTCAGTGTCTCCAGGCTCAGTTTTATCTCCCTGACCTAGTGCATGAGTGCTTTCTGTGTCTTCTGAAGCGTTATTTGTTGTTTTTTCATCTGAGTCTATCATCTGCCTCTCTCCTGGTGTGTTTGCTTGCTCCTTTAGCTTTTCTGTCTGTATCGCTCCTACACCTGCTGAACTCACTCCTTGCTCTAAACCACCTCCAGCTTTTTCTTCATGCACTTGAGCGCAAAGCTCATTTGAACATTTAAAGCTGTCATCCACCTCATTCTCCTCTTGATGCACTTCTTCACCCTCTGATTGGTCAGTCTCTTCAAACTTTAGCTCCTCCACCTTGGCTTGTTTTTTCTCTTCCTCCTCCCCATTTTTTCCTTCCACATCTTGGTGGCTTTCAACCTCTGCGACTATTTCAGTGAAAGATGATCCTGAGCCGTTCTCATCTTGTGTATTTTTGTTATGGGTTTCTGTCTCTTGTGTGTTCACGGTGCTCAAGATCTTTGCCTCATAATAAGACGCCTGCATTGTTTTTTCTTCTTCAGCTTTCTTCTCTTTTTCCTGTACACCCTCCAGTTCCTCTTCCCTCTGTAACTTCTCCACCTTGGCCTCTTTTTCCTTCTCTGGTAACTCTTCCATCTGCAGCTGTTTTCTCTCATCCTTTAGCTCTTCCATCTCCCCCTGCACACTCTCCACTTCTGCCTCATTATTCTCTTTCTCATCTTCCTTTTGCTCTTTCACCATTTTCCCTTCACCTTCTTTCTTCTCTTTTTCTTCTACACCCACCAGTTCCTCTTCTTCCATTAACTCCTCCACCTTGGGGTGTTTTTCCTCCTCTGTATTCAACTGTTTGTTAGCTTCCTTTAGGTCTTCCACCTCCCCCTGCATACTCTCCACTTCTGCCTCATTAGTCTCCTTTTCTTTCTTGTCTTCCTTTTGCTCTTTTACCTCCTTTAAATCCTCCAGGTCTTTGTTATCCTCCACCTTCATCACCCCTTGATTCCCCCTGTTTGACTCCTCCTCTTTTTCAGCCTCTAAACCAGAGCTGATTGCTGACTTCAGGTCATTATCATTTAAATCTTCTTCTTCAGTGCTTGATCCCTCTGTCTCTTTAACCTGCTGGGACTCGTTTATGTTGTCTTTAACAGTTTCCTTTAGCTGGCCTGCATCACTGTTACTTTCATTGTCAATATGCTCCATCACTGGAGACACGGAGGTCTGATCTGTGGTTGGTGCACTCGTTCCTCTGTCACCCTTTGGGATAGTTTGAGTGCTTCTACCAGGGTTATGCTGTGAATCAAATTCCTGTGAGCTCAGAGTCTCTCCCTCCTGCTCTAACTCCCCATGAACTGTCTCTGCTTCTGTGTCATTATCAACCAGAGCAAGGGTATCTGAACTGTCATCATTTGTTTCTGCACTATAAGGAGTAAAACGTTCATCCTCAGCTGGAAGTGGATCATTTTTCTCCATAGATGATGGTAAATGAGGCTGGCTTTCTGTGCTACTGTCTTCCACATCACCGTTCAGCTCCTCAGTCTGAGTTTCAGGTGAATCTGTATCCTCATTACTGACTTCTCCTTTATTATCGTCACCGCTGGTGATTTTAAGAGTCATTTCTGTGGGTTCTTCTGTGTTATCAGTTTGATTTGTGATTTCTGCCCCTTCCTCCTCCCCACTCTCTGATTTCTTGTTCTCCATCTGGTCTTTTTCATCTTCCTCGACTAACATAGACTTTGACTTTAAATCCACAGAAATGTGATCAGGGCCCAAAATGCTGTCACACGGTGTTATAGAATCCTGACTGATAGCACTTGGGGGTTTTATTTCTTCCTCTCCTGGCTCCCTGTTATCATCCATATGCTCATTTCCAATTGGTTTGAGAATCACAGCATCTTCACCTTTCATTTCTGCAGATCTCTCCTCATTTATTTTGCTTTTTTCTATATGTTCATCATCATCTTTACTGGAGGGCATTCCTGCTAAAGCCTGGGATTCTTCTTCAAACTTCTTTTCTGGAGAAATACTTTTGTGATCAACAGTGGGTTCAGCCTCTTCATGGAAATCGCTATTTATCCCACTGTCTGAAGTATCTGTGTTGCTATCAACACTGTGACCATTAAGCAACCCTGCAGATGGGATGTTTTGGTCTTTTGACAGTTCTTCCACCTCCTTTGAATTATTGCTTGTCTTAATAATTTCCTCCTGTGATTCACTTTGATCCACATTCTGCGATTCTGTTGGTTGCTCTAAAGTTGTGACTAATTCTGCTTCCTTAGATTCACTTTCTCTGTTTTTATCATCTCCATCTTTATCTGTCCTATAACCTAGAATACCTCCAATCTCCATGTTTAACCAAGAATTAGCCTGCACCTTCTCCTCCTTCTCCTGTCCTGACTCCTGACTGGTCAAGCCAAACCCCAGCGTGCTTGACAGCCCATTTCCCAGCCAACCTAAAGTCCCCATCTCTTTCTTCTCCTCTTCGTGCAACTGGCTGCCTTCAAGGTCCAAGGACATCCTCCTGCTCCTGAATTTCTCTGTGGGTTCTTTGTCTTCATCTGCTTCTTGTTCCTCTTCTGTCTCACTTTTCCTTCCACCTCCAAAGCTTAGCCACCCAGTCATGGTTGAAGTTAAGGATTCGGCAGTGTCTTCATTAAATTTCACACTTTCTTCGCCATTGTCAGGTTTTCCGTTTCCTCCGAAGCCCAGCCATCCTGTCACAGAGGACGTGAGTGAAGTTTCAGCCTGAGTGTCTTTCTTCTCATCTTCCATCTCCCCTTCAGCCACACTGCCAGGCTGGTCCTCTTTACCCAGACCTAACCATCCTGTCACTGAAGAACCAAGCCAGGAAGAGGAGGAAGACCCACCTTGTTGGTTGGGAACCACAGGAATCTCGTGTGTCTCCTCTTGAGACTCAACTCCGGAACCACCATCATTTTTATTCTGATCCTCTTCTTCTTCCTCTTCCTGTGCAGACACTGGGGAGTCTGAGGTTGTTAAGTGGCTTTCAGCTTTCGTGTCATCATTGCTTTGGGTAATTTGGGTAGTTTCTGGCTCCTGGATTTGGATTTTCTGATCAATATAATCATCATCATCATCCATATCCAGATAAGTGGAGCCAAACTCATTCATGCAGAAGAAATCAGATTTCTGCAGGAAAAGGGGGAAAATATAATTCTTCATAAAGGACACAAGGAAGAAAAAATAGAAATAATAATACTACTTTTTAATACTTAAAGTTTGTTTACATATGAATGATGAAATTACCTGTGTTTCCACTACTTTCTCCACAGTAGTATAAACCTCATCTTCTTGCACTGCGTCCTTTAGAAAATATCCAAACTCTTTGTCAATCTGAAATAAAAAGGGAAACAAAGCAGCTGTCAGCGTTTTTCTTCTTTCTACCCTGAAGAAACACAGAAATCTCAACATTTGTCATAACAGATACTTCTTTATAAAGATGCCCTGTTATTTGGTGTTTCCGCATTGGTGATGACTGCAAACATAATCTTTTATAATAATAAAACAATTCACTCTTCCTTTGCACAGAGAATGGGGGCACTGTTATTCTGGAAAAGACCAGTCCCATCAATCAAAGGATAAAGGTCATCACACAAGTTTGTACTGATTAATTTGAGGTTGCCCTTTCATCCTAGGGAAACACCCTGGCAGCAAACTGCCCCATACATTACAGTATACAGTGCATGGGTCAAGGGCTTAGGTTTTCCTTCTGTCTGTCTCTGAGTGAGAACCTTGCATGAATGAAGATTTAGGGAAGCACAGAAGGGGAAAAAATTTGAAATATGACACATACACTGCCTGCCCACAGGTCATCCCTCTTTCCAGTCAATTTGTGGTAAACAAAGATGGTGTCTCCTTGCCTGAAGCTCAGGAAACGACAGTCCTTACCACGGTGGTCCCTTATGGCCTGCACTCTGCTCAGGAGGCCTGCACACACCACAGCAATAAAACACAGAGGTGAGGTGACCGTCATTATTGTCATTAATTTAAGGAGCTATCAGGAGATTTTGGACTTACTTTGACACTCAGAGTCGCCGCAGATCTTGTAGTCAGACAATAATCCAAGATTTAAGTGGGGTAAAATCACTAAAACTGCACCCAGTGAACACAGGAACCTAAAGACCTGAAAAATAGCCATGATTATCTGACTTTTAACTGGAAGGTATTAGTAGAAAATGTCCATAGTGGGGTGAAAATAACGCAGGCCGTTGTGCTGGCAAGTGAACGTTGCCTCTGAGCTGCTGCTGTGTGAAGACTCAATACTAAATGAAACAGCTGAGATAAGATATAAGGCCAGCATGGGGATAATCATTAACATCTCAGGCCTGCTTGCAATACCAAATATTATCAGTTCGCTGGTCAAAGGTTTCTATTTTGTTTATATATTTATATTAATGGAGACTTAATGGAAAATTGACATTTAAGTTAGATTTTAATGCGTACACACATAAACGGGGTTCCGGGTAAACGCCATGGCAAGTAAAAACAGACCCATTCTGTGATTTTCGACCTTTCTCCAGGATTGACAGCTGGTCTGTTGCTGTGGCAACAAGTCAAACGCGCGCACAAAGACGACGTCATCACTGCGCGTTTGTTTTGCGAGAGAGATGGCGGTCTAGTCTGGTTGTGTTTACTCTTAGTAAAAGTTCAGTGTTTTGGTCCGTTGCGAGTCCGTATTTTTAATTGAGCTCGACAGCTTAATTTAACTAAACGCTATCCTTGCTTACACATTCAGTTACAATGAAGTCAGACGTGGAGGAGTTAATGCCGAGGCTGCTGCCCGTGGAGTGTGGATCCGGTACCGGGCAGGATCAGGACCTGAGTGGACCGCCCAGAAACCCCCAGGAGTACCTCCGACAGGTCCAGTAAGTGCACCCCAACCTGAAGAACACACCTCTTATTAATGCTCACGTGCAATATGTGTCATTAACTCTTAGATGTTCTTTGCCTGCTGTCCCTGGTGTGTTAGTGTATTAGTTGAGCTGGTCGAACTGCTTCAATTAACTTTTTCCTTTTGGACAGGCTGGAGGCTTCATTGTGCCCAGAGGTGGTGGTCGCTCAGATTGACCCCAAAAAACTGAAGAAGAAGCAAACAGTGAATGTATCTGTGAGTAAACTGAGAGGCAAATGTATTGAGACCGGTTGATGCTGCAGATGTATGAGAGATTTAGGGAAATTACAAACCCCTGTCCCGGACAGTGAGGGGATTCATTAGCTTTGTTACTCTGTGGTGATTGCAGATCAAAGTATTTGAAGTATTTTTACCTTGATGTGCGCAGTCAGTCCCACTCATGGGCGTGAATGTCCTGATAATTTGGGGCTTTTA
>VOQK01002404.1:17798-30204 GCA_015052645.1 Benitochromis conjunctus
GTTTTTTTTGGTGGAAAAAATAAAAAAAAAAAAAAAAAAGAGGGAAAAAAAAAAAAAAAAAATATATAAAAAAAAAAAAAAAAAAAAAAAAAAGCATTAAAAATAAGAATTGACACGAACAACAAGCATATTTTTACCACTTCAACTTTATTTTGAAGCAGATTATCAGTCATTAACCCCCCCACAAAAAAAAGTTTCAAAATCCAGTATTTGAGCAAATCACACTTGACATTGTTGAAAACAGTGGAAATA
The DNA here is from genome assembly GCA_015052645.1 of Benitochromis conjunctus. Taxonomy (NCBI): domain Eukaryota; kingdom Metazoa; phylum Chordata; class Actinopteri; order Cichliformes; family Cichlidae; genus Benitochromis; species Benitochromis conjunctus. The sequence continues at coordinate 18,051 of VOQK01002404.1, forward strand.
AATGGGAATAAACAGCGTTGTCACAACAACGTGAGACCAAACTAACGTACGTGAATGACCACGTCTACCATAACCAAGACCCCAGCCTCTTCGTTGCGTTTAAGATGAAAAATAGAACATTCACAACTTTCTTCACTGTGTCACAAAGATCAAATCTGAGACTAAGGATAAATCTTCTGGAATTTACACCTTTACTGTTTAAAGGGGTTCAATTACAGATGGACTCTTGGCTCCAAATAGAAGATGGAGGAAACAGCCACCAGCATCCCCTTTTCAGACCCCCTGATGTTAAAAAGTATTTTATGAGGAAACAGTTATTTTTATGTAATGTTGGAAGTAAATAGTTGGAAGCTTATTTTCCATCAGTTTTTACAGAAGCTGAATAAAAACCAGATTAGCGTCGCTTGTCCTTCCTGTCTCTATCTTTATGCTCCCTATCGCTCCGGGATGACCTGCCCCTCCCTTCCTCGCTGCTCCTCTTCCTCCTCTCCTTCGATCCCCTCGAGTCCCTCCCTCCTCCGCCACTCCCTCCTCTCTTGTGGCTTCGTCTCTCGTCTCCCTTCTTCCTTTCCCTGTCTCTATCAGAGGGCCTCCTCTTGCGTTTGCCGCTGTCTCGGCTGCGGCTGCTGCTGTTGGACGACGAGGATGAGGAGGAAGAAGAGGATGATGAGGAGTGGCTGGACCCTGAGGAAGAAGAGGAACTTCCACTGGAGGAGGAGCCGGAGGAGGAAGAGGAAGAGCTGTTACTGCGACTGCGGCCTTTCCTCGATTCCTTTTCCTTCTTTCTCCCTCTGCCGCCGTCCTCCTTAGCTGGGGCAGTGACAGGGCCCTCCTGGGAAGCAGGTAGTTTTTGTGGGGGTTCCTCCTGTGATTTCCCCTCCACTGACTGTTTGTCAACTGTGGAATCCTGGACTGTAGATCCAGGGACTGTGGACTCCTGTGCAGGCACACTAGGGGCTGACTGGGGTTCTGGTGCTTTAGACGGCCCCTGGGTCACAGGAGACTCTGCTGCTGGTTCCTCAGCAGCGTGGCTGGGCTGAGGCTGGTGACTGGTGTTTTCTGCTTCCTGGCCGCTTACAGCTGGTTCAGAGGGCTTGGTGTCCTGGAGATCTGTGGGCCCCTGCTTACTCTCCATCTCTACCTCTTCATTCTTACCCCTGTCCTCCTTCTCTACTGCCTGCTCTACCTCCATCTCCTCTGACTCTGGACTCCCCTCTTTGTCTCCCGTCTCCTTCTGATCCTCTCCTTCCCGCTTCTCCTCACTTAACTCCATCCCTTCCTCCTCTTCCACTACCTCCTTAGACACTTCCTTCTCCCCTTCCTCCATCTCCTCCTTCTCTGTCACCTTTCTATCCCCCTCCTTTTCCCTTTCTTCCTCATCTTCCTCCTCCTCTTCTTCTTCCACCACTACATTGCCCTTATTACCTGTCACCTTGACTACCTGACCTACTGGCTTACCCTCCTCCGGCTGCTCCATCCCTGTTGTCGCTGTGTTGCCGTCCTGTTCGCGGTTTAGTTGTCGCCGGGGACGCAACTCCATCTTGCTGAGGTGTTCGGCAAAAGCCTCACGCCTCTCTTCAAAAACAGCTGTTGAGAAAATAAATAAATAAATCTAAATCCTCGTGTTATTTAGCAGACAGACCCCCTGTGAGTATCTAACACTGCCACAACACTGTCAGTGCACTTCCAAAATAAAAGTCCCACTCACCATTTAGTTTCTTGGTGGATTCATCGAGGAGTTTCTGTGTTGCGGAGCACATTTTTCCAGGTAGGTAGAAAATGTGAGGTTTAGTCTTTGTGTGAATGTATTTCACCAGGCGATTATTGTGGCTGGTCCACTCCTCTTGCTGTGGATGGAGGAAAAAAAAGTAAAAAGAAAAATCAATTCCACTCTTTTCTTAAATTAATTTTACCATCATTCTAGCTACAAAAATTGGCTTTTAAAAGACTAAGAATTACATGATTTTTTATTAAGTTACAATTTTGTGTGAAAATTAAGCAGTGACGAATGAAAAAGACATTTTAGACCAGCCGAATCAATACGTCCAATTCCATTAATAATAAACAAAACACAGCCCTTTACATGCTAGTCCCACTTTAAAAAAACAAAACAAAAAAGAAATCACACCGTCTTACCAATTGAGCCAATTCCACTTTCTGCTCCAGAAGTCTCAACTCCGTCTGCTTGGCTCTCCTCTCTTCAAACAGCTCCCTCTTTTCATTCTCCACCTTCTTTCTCTCAGCCTCAGCCTGAACCTCGAGCTTCTGCTCAATCTCAGAACGTCGCTTTTGCTGCAGGATAACAAACAAACAGAAATATGAAGCAAAACAAGAAAACAAAATCATGGAATTTATGACCTCATCAACACGGAAACCTTCATTTTCAAAAATACTGCTCTCATAACCACGCAAAAGATGAACTCTTATCCATCTATTCCTCACCTTTTCTGAAGAGACATTTGACTCCTGCTTGAATTTCTGCAGGGTCCCCATGAGCAGGCCAAACATGCGCCGATTCCTGACCAAGACAACACAAACACTTAATTCTCAGCTGTAGACACGTTTTGCCATTTCTCCGATCAAATTAAACTGGTCATGGCTCAGGCTATTTAGTAATCAACTCTAGATGTAATTCTAGAGTTTAAGACCTACCTCTGTTTGCCCCTCTCATCCATAGTTTGGTCCTGAATGAGATCTCGGCGCGTTCTCTCTTTGGAGGTAGCTACTACGGACGACTGCAACGCCGGCTGAAGGACAAAAAAGCAAATTGTTAGTTTAAAAAAAAAAAAAAAATCAATTCAAAGAAGGAAAACAATCCACTGGGAGACAGTAAAAGTATTTCTGACAAAATTACCTTTTTGACGTCATCGTCATCCTCAGCGTCGCTGTCGTGACGCATGTCTCTCCTGGCCCTTTGGTCCCCTGCCAGCCTGCAGGCACACAAAGATCAAACACTCATAAGAGATGGTATTATTAATTCAATTAATGCCTCACATGTGCAGAAATACCCTAAAGTCAAACAAAGCACCAATCATAGACTGTTGTTTTCTCTAATTGTTTTTTAGTCCGATACAATTTCCTATAGAAAGCCTGCTTTAGTCTCCACAATACACAAAACCCCTCAACAAGATCTTAGTATTAATGAAGGGTTTAAAGTAAAATATGTTACATAAGCTCCAAAATGAGAAACTATCCAATCACTACATTATATTTCAAGTCAAGTTCTCACCTCAGAAGGGCTCCTTCGATGTCCCTTTGCTTGGCAGGAGGGCCGCCGCTTCCCATGTCTGAGAGACTGCGTCTGAGAAAGGACAAAGAGGACAACTTTAGAGATGCACAGATGCACAGACTAAATTTTTTGTTGTTTAAATAACTGTTTCTACCTTTTTTTGGGGAGAGACAAAGAAACTCCTAGAAAGCCGATTCCGTTCATCTGGACGTGGTGTTTTCAATCACAGAAATGCTTCACTCATCCAAGTGACTGAGCTCTGACTGAGCTGACTCTAGGTTTCCCCAACCTTATAAACCGTTTATTTGCATAATGACCGAAACTACTGCTAAGGACCAACAATGGGCCGTGAAGTCAGTTTCATTGTCCTTAATATGCAAACTGTCACGACCACTTAAGTCACTTGAGTGAACGGCCCGAAGTTTCGCCCACTGAAAACAATGCCCTGATGAACAATCAACTTCCTGGGATTTAATTATCTGGATGATTGAGCATATATCAAAAACAATTTTCAAACCCTCTTTGAACATTTAACTGAAACAGAAAATGTGTTTAAACAGATACACCAGTGTTTCCTTTACACACGGAATCATGAAGACAACAGAGACAAATGTGATTAATATTTATCTCCAACTCCATGTTTTTATCTTTGGACTTGGCTATAGTAGGGGTGTGGGTGGTTCACATTAAAAACAAAAACTAATTATCCCACATAAAATGGGGCAGCTTCTCAGCCCATTACACTTTGTAAACCAAGCTACTTAGTGAAAGTAAGCTTACATTTTAACTGTATTTTAACAAGTTGTATAGCTTCTGCTTCTGACAATTAACTTCCCCGTGGCCATTTTCATAAAAAAAAAAAAGAAAAGGAAGAATAAAATTGAGTTGAGTGGAGCACAGATTTACCTGAGCAGGTTTATTCCTCTGCCTCTACCTCCTCCTCCGGGGCCTGCCATGGGGCCGCCAAGCCGACGGATCTGACCCGGCCTGCAAGCACAGCAGACACGGAGGTTAACACAAAGAAAAGAATACAGTTTGGTAAATAAGCCTCACTGTAACATTATGCTTTTGTGTTGCTGCAGAACCGTTTTATTATTAAGCAAAACAGAGTGATGTGCCGCCCGGACGACGCCTTCTGCAGGGCCTCGACTCTGTTCATCTACCAGATTTAATGTTCCAATGTAAAATTTTAAGAAGTTACCAATTTAGTTCATTTTTATTAGTTTTATGCGAATAAATCAAGATTTTAAAAACATTATATGTGTGATACAAAACAAGGAGGCGGTGCTGTTTGCAAGTTAGCTGACCCACGCTAACTTAGCACACGTCGACTGAGTGCAGCTCTTCAGCTTCACTCCAGGAACTCGCTAAAAAACGAAATAACCGGTTGAGCTTTTTACCTTGATTCATTGGGATCACGTCCGGTCAGTTTACGAATATTATCGTCCACATGCTTCAAGCCTTCCTTGGCTTTTTCTAGCTGGTCTTGCAAGCTCCGCACTGCCACCGCCATCTTGCTTCCAGTTAGCGCGAATCACGTGTTCGTCTTCTTCTTCTACTTCTAACTCTTCTTCCTTTTCATCCCGTCTCTTTATCAACGCATCACCGCCACCCTCTGGTCAGGGATGGATTCTGCTTACTAACATGTATGTATAGGAACTAAAATTAGGGTGAAAAATGTGTTTGTGTCTATCTGAAACACATTAAATTGATCAATTTTAGTAAAAATGTAGACAGAACAGTACAAGACACACACTAAAGTACAAGGAAGCAACTGAAGGCAAGAAGCAGCGGATTATTCATGACTGCAGGACTGATATCACAGTGTGTGCTATTTCAGCCAACAGTGCATGTATATCATGTGCATGTTTATCTAATTTCATAAGAAGAGGGAAATCAGTGTTATAACCTCTTACTTCTGTACAAGACAATAAATTAGGACCCTTTCCAAGAGCTGAAAAGTGCTACATGTGAAATGTAAGAAGGCACAGAATATCTGGGAATCCTAAGAAGTCACGAAGGAATGAAAGAAATGTATCAAAACCTGCATGGAGGAAGAGGATTTACTTCTCAAGTTACCATCAGCAGAATAAATTTAGACTTAAAACATCTGATTTGTATCCGTTTTTGCTAAAACCTCATCAGAGGTTTAAAAGACACAAACAATACTCTCGAGACTGGATTAAGGACAAGAATGAAGAAAGTGTTCTTTTATTTCACTCCTCCGGAGTACAGACACTCTTTCTTCTCCTGACAGCCAGATTCAGGGTGCCTGCCTGCCTCTTTTGATCCCTATCAGTAACTGAGGGCGCCGGCTCTGAGCTGCGAGCCCCGGATTGAAAATAAAACCCTTCTGAGTCCCGCTCTTGCATATCAAAGTGGAAACCAAGCATCAAACCACAGCTGATTTCCTGGCTTTTAATGGCGTGCGCTGCATTTCTGCTGATGATTCTTTCATTTCATTCTGCTACCAGTGCAATAACACTGATGTCATCATGCATTTAATTACACAACAGAGAACCCAGCCTTCTAAAACCCACTGCTTTGACTGGTGGTTGGGGAAAAATGTGTTGTTGTTTCAGCTTAATTGTGAAACCCCACAATGATAATCTCCTAGTCTCATTATCCAGATGAGAAAGCGCTCTTTGTCTGAGTCCTGTGGCGTTAGCGCAAAACAGTTATTCCCGTCCATTAATTAAAAAGCTTTTTAATTAACTTTGCTGTCAGCAGACTGCTTTTTAGCAATTTGTGATGCATATTAGTACATTACTATTGGGAAAGGCAACCGGTAAAACATTTATTCCTACATATTACTACAAGTGAATCATAGCTGCACTTTTTTAGCTTACAGTACTGCTGCTCGATGTGGTCTTCTGCTGCTGTAGTTCAAGTGCTTCAAGGTTTAATGTGCTGTGCTCTTCTGCATGTGTTGGTTGTAAAACCATGTAAATCACCTTTCTTCTACATTTTGAATCTCGGTTTGAAGTTCAGCACGTTGTTTTGACCATGTCTACGTACCTAAATGGGTTGAATTACATTCAGGTAATGCACTTGTGTTTAAAGAAGTGTACCTAATGAAGTGGTAGGTGAGTGTATAATGATATGAGGGGGATTTTCCTGCCCGTTTCATTGCTGCTATTAGTGTCTTCAAACTATGATCCAAAATATTGTTGGAAAACATTTTTGAGCAGATACAGAGCACGCCTGTGGTGACAGGCTGATGTGAGATCAGTAAGGCGGAAGCAGGAGATCAGGTCGACCTGCTGACAGGCAGGCAGAAGGATATTAAAATATTCCCCTGTGATGATTTCAGTATGTGAAATATTTTTTGGAGCAGGATTTGGCAGAAGAGCTAAAGAGGAGAGACACATTTTTCATATCCTTGTTATGTTTTACATTTCTGGGCTTCCATAGATCCATTTGCGAGTGCTTTATGGTGGTTACTCAAAGGAAGTCCCCACGATGCGCTGCAGGGACTTCCTTTGCGTAACCAAAGAAACGGCGAGATAACATTGTGTAATATCTGTGTTCAGTGGGCAGGGACTTGGCAAGCAAAGATGAGCAATTTTCTGGAACAGGTCAACATTTGATTATTTCATCAACTTCTTCAGTGGCACTTTCTCACTTATCCGCCCGTCTCAGTCACAACCTGAAGCGTTTTATTCACAGCCTTGAATATCGCACTGAGTGGGTGATCCAAAAAGAAAAGTCAAGCCCATTCATCAGTCTTCTTCCATCGTCTCAGGAATCTTTTGTGATGCTTGTGTCCATTGTAGGTGTGGAAATGGTTAATAACAACAGAGAAATGTCATTTAAAATTAGGAGAGTTGAACCCATTTTAAAAACCAAAGGTCTCGAGGAGGTTTTTGTTTTTCAGACTAACGGGTGTGGAGGTGTGAAAAAGGCTGGGGACCACTGGATTAAGAGACAATAGACCACTTAAAGACATACAGGAAACCAGTGAGTCACATAATGACCTTGAAGACTAATTGTGACTGAGGTCGTTTTGGGTCTACTTGACATTCATGCACAATCTGCAGCTATTGTTTGTTTCTTTGTGATACTTTAAATCAGAATAACTGGTCTGGTTTGGTTCAGTCATTGGAGATTGCAGGATGACAGACGACTTCTTTCCAACGCCAGTTTTTAATGGATTTGAAAAAACAAAAACAAAAGACAAATGAAGCAAGTGACTTTTTATCGTTTTTATTCACTGACTAAAAGAAGAGAAGCATTCATTCAACAATAATTCAAATCAACATTCGGCAGGTTGACCCCTCAAGTGTATGCCATCTGTCACTTCAGAGGTTTTACATGGAGGTTTGTAACGAGTCCTCCCTTTTCCTCGCCACAGAGCCATGGATCAACACTGTTCAATGATAAAATCTGTCCTCTTACTTCCAGAGGACTCTTTCCCTGCAGACTAATCCAAAAGACAGCTGGGACGATTTCAAATATCACTTTTATGTGCCTTTTCTTGTGGACATTTAGGGTAAAACTCTGCTTTGCTTGGTCTTAAAAATCCACAAGCCATCCTTTTAATCACACCTTGGTCTGTTTGATATAGCTCAGGTGAGTTACAGCATTGACTCGCTTTTAAAGCTCTGTGCAGAACAGATTTGGAAGTTTTTGTTCCTGAAATGCGCTCCATGGTACATGAAGTCTGTCCAGCTGTGTTCTGGGATCAGTCTGGTTCCCTGCTTACAGAAAGGAGGTAAAAACCCGGTGCTATGTGCTCACGTTAACCGACACAGTCGCACAGGAACGTTATGCTCAGAATATTCAACATTAACGATGGTAAAACCATTTCTGCAAAAAACACACAACAACAGAGCTTCTGATTTACAAAGTCTGCGTGATTTCAGAGTATACTTCATGTTCATAAATTGAACCCGGACATGTGTTGCATAAGAGTATACCACGGTAATGCATTGTTGATACCTATACAAATATGCACTGTGTGAGTTCAGATATCTATATAGTTTATATTTCTTCCTCTATGGTTTTTCTAAAGATGCAGCCGGGCGCCGTCAGCACTGCTTGTGCCCCTTTTGTGGCCACTAGTAAGACTGCTGTTATTGCAAACTGTCCTGATTTTAAACAAATGCACAACATTCGTACCACGATAAAACTGGGGCCATCTAGCCAGTCTCACAGAGACCAAGAGTGAGCCCGCCGTCACCGCTGCTGTCGCTGGGCTGGCTGACCAGAATCAAAAAGATCTTAAAACTAAACGATAAGATTTCAGAAATCATCATAAGGCCAAGTATTGTCATTGCAAGTTCTTATTAGTTTACATCTTCATTTCTATTGTATGACAATGAGAAAAACCAAATATAAAAATAGGAGGAAAAGAAAAAAAGAAAAAGAAGGTGAGTGTGGATTATATGCATTCCTCTTGCATAGTTGTGTTGCTGGACTGGGCAGCAGGCCTGCCTGCCTGGCTAATTAGGAGGTTTGGCTCTCCAGACTTGACAAGAACGACTTTGTTTACCAGCCAGAAACATCAGAGCCACAGTAGCTGAGCTCTAAATGGAGATAGTTGGCTGACACTGAGCATGAATATCTATCAGGTTCATGAAACAGTCAGACGCTGCATGAATCTCACCATGCACCAAAGCTACTGACAGAATTTAGCCAGATTAATGTCATCAGTGCCAGTTTGTCGTTTCTCCTCTACATCTACAGAGAAGCAAGTAAATGATCACACCATTACTATCTCACCCAGGCTGACATCATCAACATCAGCTGGCTGGAAAACTCAAAGCCAGAGTGTCCAAACTTCCTGTCAGTGCTAGTACATTTAGCCTCAAACACATCTACTTATCTCTGTTACACAGGACTGATTTTATACCAGTGCAATGCACATCCAGTGTTTGTCTCCAAGTTACTGAAACACATCAGGATGCTAATCAGATGTGTCACATTCCTGCATGTGGCCAGCCCTCTGTGAGCTCATTCAGTCCTGCATGTACTGGTAGTAGTCTGTGGTCAAAGCATTTAAATGAGAAAAAACAAAAAAAGAAATACAACCTTCCTATGAAGAAACCCTGACTCTTCATGTTAGTCCTCCAAAAACATTGAACCAGCCCTGAATGTCTTTTAGGGAAGGCTTTAGGCCCGGAACATCTTACTACCTCTTTTTCTTAAGCTATTTAAGTTACGTTTCATTTTCCAGAACATCCTGAGCGTCAACATCACAAACCCATGAGTCGGCATCGAGTCTAAGCAACGATCCAAGTGGAAATGAAACTTGTGATGAGTGTCTGCCTGTGGCTCTGAGCCCGCGTTTAGGCGGATGCAGATTTGACACAGTCTGCTGCTTTGGTACTAAAATAACACACACTCATGATCCTGTCCATGTCAAGGGACTTAGTAGTGGCTATCACAGAGGTTTCATACCCAACCCTCTGTATAACGGGCTTGATTGGACAGTTTATTTACAGTTCTGCAAGCATGCCACCAAGGCCAACTTTCTCAGATGGAGTGCATTAGAGGCCAGCTCTGTGGGTTCATTTAGGGGCCATGGATGCCCAGTTATTGTCCAGAATTTCTCTGAATGCACATAACAGCACAAGAAAAACATTAAATAAAAATAAGCTAAATAATAATTTAAAAAAAAGGAAAACTGTCAAAAGGGCTGCAGCCACTTGAATGCGCAGTAAGTGCTGGTAATTGTCTCCAGAGCCTTCAAACCTGTCATTCTTAATGTCAGGACTCATTAAAAATAAGGCTCTGCTAGCTTTGTGTCAGTCAAACAAACTAAGTCTGCATATGTTATAAAAATCAGCCCAGCACAGGCTCCTGTGCATCCAAAGTGAACATGTACCTCTGTGTCCTTAACATGCAGTCCTGTTCTTCACCTGCCAGACTGACTCAACGTGTGAAACCACCTGACTCCACACCTCTCTCTCTTTTTTTTTTATTAGCACTGTGATAGTCAAGTTGCTTTAGTTTCCTCCCCTCCCTTTCCTTTGTGACTTTTTGTGTACCGGACACAAAATGGCCTCAGGATGCTGAAGCATGGCATCGCAGAAACACACATTAGAAACTCAGTTTACCTCCTGAAATGAACAACACCCTTTATAACCATTTCTAAGTGTTATCACACCCCCACTCTGCTCAGACCAGCTGCTAATCTGGTGTGACTCCTTAGTACTAGATGCATCTCCGATCCCTTTACACACAGACCATTCAAAGTAAAAAATATATAGTTTATCTGTAGATAGAGTAATCTTCTTGCAGACCTTGCAGCAGTAAACTTGCTTGTCAGACGGCCTGAGCGACGCCTGTGTGGAATGTCCTGTTCCTAGAAGATCTCTAGCAGCAAATCACTTTATAGCTCAGGACTAAACACTTCCCCTCAAACTTGACCTTGGCTACAGGCTTACAGGCCAAACACCACATCACATAAGACACATGGGCCTTTGTCCTCTCTCTGCTATCTTTCAGGGTGTAACTCCTTTTGGAAGCATCTGTGAGAGTGTTTAGTCCTTGACTTTACTGAGATTGAACCTTTACATTCACTTGTTCCTCACAGTGAAACAGACGATGGACAGGGAAGAGAAAGGAGGAGGAAAACTCCAGATCGCTCTGCTTAAGCCTCTGTAGGAGTGTCCTGCACTGGACTGGACTGTAAGCAACATGCACTGTAGACCCTGAGTGCCGTTAAGAGGTAACACTGTACGAGATGTGCAGCAACGCTGATCCAATAATGCCTTAAAAACCCATATTCTTGTGTTTCTAAACACAGGGCACAGCCACTGACCAGACGGGAAGCCTTTTGCTCTCATGCCTGCTTTGGTCTGTATTCACTCCAACCACATGGCGAGACTGTTGACAATTTATCACGCCCACAGTATGGTCCAAAGTGTAAGAAGGGCAGAGTTTGACACCAACCAGACTATTAATAGTCAGTGGAATAAACATGGAAAGGAAAAAAAAACAAAAAACAAAAAAAAAAAACAAGGAGTGGAGGAATATCAGAATAGTAGGAGGTTTAAAGGAGAAAACAATACTGGACCAGCCTCCAGTCAGTGTGTGTCTTTGTGGGCACTTCAGATAGACTTGTGTCTGGGTTAAATTTGTTCCTCTATGGTCTTTGGCAGCTAAGAACACATCAAGGGTGGAGAACAGATCCAGTGACTCCTAATATTCTTTCAGCTTCAGGCCTGAGGTTTCCATCGTCCTCCTCCTTTTCCAAAAACCGACTGAACCCTGAGAACGAACGATTTCTGTTCCCGTTTCCGCTGCAGAAGAAGTGATAAGACTACACTGGTGAACACGAGCAAGCCTCTCCCTCAAATACAAATACACACACAGGCATGCATACAGTGCTTGGGGCTGCACAGCCAAAAACATCTTATTTACATATTTCTACTGCATACACGTGAAAAGCTGAGCCGAAAAATGAAGGCAGGATCCGAGAGGACTCAAAACACGATGGCTGTTGAAACCTTCATCACTGCTGCTTGTAACCCTTAAAAATAGAACTAATAATAACACCAGCAGCAACACCTAACAAAGCCAATATTCTGCAGACAGGTGAGGTTTGACAAGCGGTGAGACTCCATGGCTCAATATTTAGCTATAGGCCACAATGCTGGACTGGTAGCACTTCTGTTTGACCACTCGTCTCCTTGCAAGGATAAACCAGGATTTCTCGCCATGTGCCTTAACTAAAATTTAGATTTTTTTCATTTCTAGTTTTGTGGCATTAGTATTTCAGCAAGCTAACAAATCTGAACTGTAATATGATTATGAGCTTACTCTCTGGTAAAAACACCACTCCTTCCTTTCATTTTTGCAGATAATGAGCCAAAAGTTCTAGCATGAAGCCAATAAAACCTAGAGAGTTGTCAAGACAGGAAACTGATGAAGAAATGAGAGTGGAACAGCTTCTTAAAAATGTACATGCTTAGTTGA
>VOQK01002407.1:0-12265 GCA_015052645.1 Benitochromis conjunctus
CAGGGACAAAATCTAGGGCTGATTCAAAGGACAATATATCCACTTCACAGACTGTATATTAGTTAAGTTATCTGAAGGCTTTTTGTTCATTCCTCTAAACACTTTTAACTCCCCCACTGTCATTTAAACCTGCACCACTCCATGCACAGTTTACAGTCCTCTCCTCCTATCTGTGCTTGGCTGTCTGAAGTAGCTCATTGCTTTACATTTCTGCGACAGTGGTTGGCTGCGTATGAACAGGTGATGGATGTCAGGGTTTTCATTTCTGGCCGCAGATAAAGTGCAGCATGTCTGTTCTATTAATTTTCTTATAGGTCAGACAGTGAAAGGAACAGCTCTACAGATATTGAAAAATGCTGAAGATTTGTGGTTGCTTGTCTCAGAATAGACTTTACTTGGAAGCAGACTTTGATCAGATCTCTGCTTGGGGGATGAGATAAACTAGGAATTCCCTATGTAAAGAAACTTAAGATTTCTGAAAATGTTTGTTGCTCAGAGTTGTTTGTGCAAATAGGTTAATGAGGATTGTAGTAAGAAAATGCTTTGAGTGCTCAAACAAATTAGAAATGTGCTACAAAAGTATCAGTCCATTTACCACTTGCTATAGACATGCTGTGCAGGGATAGGGTGGGGTTTGTAAATATATACATACATGTGATTTCTCTTTTTGTGAGTTTGTGTAACTGTGCATAAGATGCTGACATTACAGGTCTCCTCTCCTCTCCCAGGTGGCTCTCTGGGCTATAGCGTACTCCCTCATCATCCTGGTGTCCATCACTGGGAACGTAACAGTGATCTGGATAATCCTCGCTCACAGGCGCATGAGGACTGTGACCAATTACTTCATTGTCAACCTGGCTTTCTCTGACGTTTCCATGGCGAGCTTTAACACCCTTTTTAACTTTGTGTATGCGCTTCACAATGACTGGTACTTTGGCTTGGGTTACTGCAGGTTTCAGAACTTCTTCCCCATCACCGCCATGTTTTCGTCCATTTACTCAATGGCTGCCATTGCAGTGGACAGGTAAGAGCGCTCTCCTACAGAGTTCAGAATAAGTGAATATAGACCATGAGCTACACTGTGCATTAAGAAAGGTAGACTGAACACGGTGCTGCAGACTGGCACAGCTGGTAACCTGAAACACACAGGGAAAACAGCATATGAGTTTATGAAGTCTGAAAAAATCACAAAGAGTTAGGCTTGAAAATATAGTTGTCTGAACATGTCTACAGATTAATGAGCTGTAGTATAAGTATCATTAGAGCTGATTAGAAGAAGGCAGACATCTGTGCTAATCAGGGATGGTGTAGCACCACCTTCACAGAGTTGAACACCAACAAAAATATAGAAACACCTACACAAAATAGGGTTTAAATAGGTGATAGAGGATGGAGGCATGAGAGACGGGGAAAAAAGGGGAACTCGGCACTGGAGCCGAAGGGATCATGTGAAAATTATGAGGTCAACTGCCATTAAAATGAACAAGTCATTACATGAGGGACTCTTTTGTGCTATCAATCAGATACTAATGGGGTGACTGATCCTCATTTTATACAAACACCATTTAGAAAGTGCATTATGAAAACAGTCAAAAAAAAAAAGGAATCATCACTACTTAATGAAAAAATCAACTTAGTGGCATATTGTTTCAAGCAACTGGCAGATCTGCACAAGCCCAGTATGCTATATTTCATCTCTCCTTCTGCAAGAACACAGATCATTTTCAGAGTTTCTAGAAGAGAAAGGGTTTCGACATTTGAGCTCAAACAACAGCTCCTTGAGGAGCATGATTTGCTCTCATTCTCAGCAGCCAGTACAGATGAAAATGCTGCATGAAGGAGATATGGGTCAGCAGGCGGACACAGATGAAACACAGATGTCAGCAATGTTTACTAGAGCATGGATGGTCATACTGACCATAGTATAAAATCTATGCTCAGTATATGATATTTGTAGTAAGTTAGTTACAAATTTATAGGAGCAACCTTATGCAATATGAGACTTCTTCAAGATAAAAATAATCAACATTAAAAAAGGGCGTTTCACCCTAATGACAGCATTACAATGATCGTGAAATTGAAAACACACAGTGGCAACACAAACTGAGAATTAAGAACTATTTGTTTTTTGTTTTATTTTCATCATAGATTCACTTAATAAACTCAGAATTGTTGACCTATATGTGATGCACCAAAACCGCTTTGCAGATTTAAACTATCCATGAACTCCTATGATTGTAATAAAGCTACCTTATATACAATAAACCACTATGGGATGCAAAAAAAACCTAGAAAAAACCCAAGTCAGTGTGGTCCTCCTCTCGGAGGCCTGACCTAAATCCCACAGAGCACCTGTGGGCTGCCGAAAAATGTCAGATCATTGATGCTTTAGTGGGGATGACCTGACAGCTTTGACTGAAACATGAAGGAAACCACAGCTGTCGCAGCAACTGTTTGATTTTCCAAGTGTCCAAGTGTTTTCAGATAGTTCTGCAAGCAAAATGATGCTGGACTAAACGTTATAACAGCTATCTTTATTCACGGGGAAGCAAGGTCTGGAAGCTGTGCTTAGATTGCTGCTCTTGTGACCTGGACCTGGATGACGAGCAGATAATGGAAGAAGGACTGTCTTTTTATTTTCATTTTGAAAGTGTGAATCATTTTTAAATGGTACTATTTAATTCCCAACACTCTTCTTTTTCAATTACTCTTATAATGTCTACTTTGATGTGACTTTTTTTTTTGTAAATCTGATGCAATTAATGTTTTTTTCTCTCTTTTGAACAAGGCAGTTTATTAATTAAATCTTTCTAGCAGATCCATTAATTCTTAATTTTTTTTGGCTCAGATTGATTAAGGTGCTGGAAACTTTCCTCAGAGATTTTGGTCCATATTGACCTGACAGCAGCACACTGTTGTTCTACTTTGTCTATGACAAAACTGCTCTATTGGATTAAGATCTGGTGACTTTGTTTGTGTGGGTTTTCTTAGGGGACTCTGGCTTCCTCCCACACTCCAAAGACATTCAATTAGTGGGTTAGTTTTAGTTAGGTTACTTAGTAATTCTAAATTGCCCATAGGTGTGAATGTGAATGATTGTCTGTCTCTTTGTGTTAGCCCTACATCGGACTGGGTAAAGGACACAGTGGGTAAAATAAGTATTGAATACATCACCAGCTTTCTAAGTAAATATACTTCTAAATGTGCAACTAACATGAAACTGTCACCAGATGTCAGTAATAACCCATCCAATGCAAAAACGCAAAGAAATTAAACCATAGATTTCCATAAATTATATGTAATAAGAAGAAATGACAGAGGGGGAAAAGTATTTAACCCGCTTACTGAAATGTATGTAATACTTTGTATAAAAGACTTTGTAGGTAATGACAGCTTCAAGAGGCCTCCTGTATGGAGAAACTAGTCACATGCATAGTTCAGCTGTGATTTTGGCCCATTCTTCCACACAGACAGTCTTCAAATCCTGAAGGCTCTGTGGGTCCCGTCTATGAACTCTCATCCTTAGATCAGTTATATGAAGGGCGTGAGTGAAGTATGCTGAAAAGCTGCCCCACTTCCAAACTTTGCTGGTGCGGTGTTTTTGGTGTAACATGCAGTGGTGCCTTTTGACCTCCAAACATGGTGTGTATTACGGGATCCAAAGATTTAAACCTTGGTCTCATCTGACCAGACTATATGCTCCCAGTATTTCACAGGCTTGTCTAAACGTTGTTCAGCAAACTTTGAACATGCTTCAACATGCTCTTTCTTCAGCAGTGGTCTGTATCATATTCTGGCATGGTGAGCATGCATGCAGGGCATGGCGGGTGAGTGCATTGCTTGTTTTCTTTGAAACAATTATAGCTGCTGCTTCCAGGTCTTTCTTTGGCTCTCCGCAAGCGATCCTTGGCTCTTGGACAACTTTTCTCATAATTCTTTTCACTCTGTCTGAAATCTTGTGGGGAGAACCTGGTCGTGGCAGGTTTATGGTAAAATTCCACATTATTCCACATTATGTCCCCAACAGTGCTCACTGGAACCTTGAATAGTTTAGAAATTCTTCTGTAACCAGTGCCATCACTATGTTTTGCAACAATAAAGTTGCAAAGGTCTTGAGCGAGCTCACTGGTTTTACCCATGATGTTACCTCAGTAAAGAGACTTTCTTTTAATAGGAAGGCCATTGCCAGTTGATTCATGTTACTGGAGCAACTGATATTAATTTGCAGTAAGTGGGAGGATTCTTTTTATTACTGACAGATTTCAGCTGGTGTCATGACTTTGCATGTCTTTCTTTGTGTGTTCGGTACTTTTTCCCTGCGTCATTTCTCATAACTAAATATAACATAGATGGTTTGATTTCTTTGCATGTGTGGATAGGATGGGTTGTTACCGACATCTAGTGAGAACTTCATGTTAATAGCACTTTTAGACATATTCATTGAGAAAATTGGTGAAGTGTTCAATACTTATTTTACCCGCTGTAAGTAGAAGAGAATGGATGGATGGACTTTGGAGGAGATATGAGTACAATGAACTCATTCTTATGTTCTTGAACATGACCTTTTTGATATGGTGCTTTATCTTGCACACTGTAGTCATAAAGAAACGGTCAACAACAATACTCAGGTAGGCTGTGGCTCAAAGATTAGGATGAAGCCCAAAATGTGCCAGGAAAAGAGGTGTTCTTCTGCATACTTTGGTTGTAAGTGGTTATTTGAATTACTAATGCCTTCTTTTGAGCTCAAGGCAGCAATTCACCACTGACTTCTGGCGCCAACAAGGCATTTTTAGCCAAAAAGACTATTCTCTCTAAACTCTAGAGATGGCTGTGTGGGAAAATCCCAATAGATCAGCAGTTTCTGAAATACTCAGACCAGACCACCTGGCACCAACAACCATGTTCAAAGCCACCTTTGTTCTCTACTGTGATGCTCGGTTTGAACATCAGGAAGTCATTTTGACCATGTCCGCATGGTTAAATGCACTGAGCTGCTGCCATGTGAGTGCCTCATTAAATATTTGCAGTAATGAGCAGTTGAACAGGTGTAGCTAAAGACGTTGCTGCTGAGTATATATTTTACTCGACTCTACGTCCAGAGCGCAGATGTAGTGATAAGTGAGCCATGCACTAAGATCAGTCCAGATGTCAAATGTACTGGTAATGTGAAATTCCTTCTCACTAACTTCCCATTTATGGGATGATCGATTTATGTGGCTTATTCGGGCCACTACACAGCAAAAAGCAGAAAATACAGTCAGCTTTTACAGCTTGTCCTGCTGATAATAATTATTAAATGTGTAGTTAAAGATCTTTACACTGACAGAAAGGATATTTCACTGGTCCTGCTCACTTAAGATCAAAGTGGGTTGTATGGAGATGAAAATAACAACGAGACGTCAATATTAAGATTTAATGTAAAAGGAAAAAAAAAACTTTTTATAGGTTCTACTTTCAAACTTTTATCTTTTTGTGAAACATTTACATAAGATCTCATAAAACTGTTATTATCCACAGAACATTCACAAAGTCACTCCATAATAATGTACATGTATGATTCATAACCATAGATGACTGATTTCACCGTAGTTTTAACAATGCCATGCAATGGCTAAGTATAAAAAAGTAGACTGCATACCGGTTGAGATGGGTTGCCATAGCTACGGCATTCATTGGCAGTTATTAACATTATTTCACCTTCATTAGTACTTCTCAACTTTTAATGAGGTAACTTCTGTATTATATGGTAGATTGCTCCAATGAACAATGAGGAGGGAGTTTTCAATATATCATTATTAACTTGAATCACGGGATGTCACCGATTTTTTTTATTATTTTCATTGTATCCAAATATATTTTTTAAAAGGACAGCGTAGGTTTTAAATGGTTATTATACTGGGCTTTTATCACTTGACCTTTGACAGTTAGTGTATGTTCCACAAATAAATAATTAGTAAAGAAAATGTTTTTGTTTGTTCCAAATATGAAAAACACTTTTGAAAAACAGTTGTTAAAAACAAACACTCCGCAGGAACCTTTTGATTACTGCTCAGAGAGGAGCTTTGAAACTCTTGTTTTGTAGCTGATGGTTTGATGGATGAGTGGGTAGTTTTCTGTCATGAAAAGAAAATGTCACGTTTTGTTTTTTTTAGGGCAAATTTCCGCACTAAAAAAAGCTTTTAAACATTGCCCTGTTTTCCCTATCAGTGCAGCTATGAATGAATATCTTTAGACAAAGACGCATCAAGGTGTAACCATACAAAGTTTCTGTCTTTTTCAGGTACATGGCCATCATCCACCCTCTGAAGCCTCGCCTCTCCTCCACCTCTACAAAGGTGGTGATTGCCCTAATATGGATTGTGGCGATATCACTGGCGTTTCCTCAGTGCTACTACAGTGTGACAAGATTTTATTACCCCAGAACCGTGTGCATGGTCGACTGGCCTGATGATTATGGAGGAACACATCAACTAAGGTCAAATAAAGTGACACACACATGCACAGATGGTGACATCTCTAACCTGTCTGTCAGTTTAGGGGCTATTTGTGCCACTCTTTAAATGGAGATGTGTGTGTTTACCCATTTGGATTCAGGAAAAGTTGCTACTTAAGCACTGGCAAAAATATCTAAAAGAAAGTCAGACAATAAACTGAATAAAATAAATATTTTCATAGCAGGTAAAAACTTTGACCTCAAGTTGGATCTCCAACTAGTTTTTTCTCTGCTCGGCCTCATTTCCTCTAATACAGCATTTAAAAGTGAAAGAGGTTGATCAGATTTTTACATTTACCGTGAAAGCAGGCGAGCAGTGGCTACGTTAAATGTTGCTATGACTGCTGAGGTTAAATCAATCTCGTGTTCATCTAAAACATCAAAGAACTCCAAGGCACTCTCTTTTCAAATAAAATGTTAAAAAGCCTAAAATGCCTTTTAAAATGCCTTTATTTAATAAAGGCATTTCAAGACTAGGGCATGAAAATACATTTTACATTTATATTTCTTTTTTAAAAAAAGAGCCTTGGAAGTCTTTCATGGTTTATCTTATATGTATGTCTTCCAAAGTGCACTTCAGACAACACAAATCTGAATCTAAGAAGCTTTCCTTCTCACAAACTGTTCAAATCCCACTTTCATGTTTACATTCATTCATGTTCAGCTTGTGCTGTGTGTCCTTATAAACTCTGTGTATTTGTCTGAGTCCACGTGATGGGTAGCAGAAACATTTGTAAAGCTCAGATATTTAAGTTTTAATAGTTTAAAACTTGAAAATAGTTTCAATAACTTGACTCATTCATATTTCATCTGTTGTATAACTCATCAAAACCTCTATAAGTTGACAATGAGCATGCATTTTAGAAGGTTTCAGAAAGGTTGGTCCACCTCACAACATGTTAATGACACAAGTTCAAGCTGAGGAAAGGAAAAGGAGGAAAATGTCTTCATACATGATTATGTTTGAACTTTATCTTTGAACCCCACTCTCCAAGGACAAATCCATCTGCCTGACTCCTTCAATTTGATCTTTATGTACTCATCTGATCTCTGTGATTGGCTTAGGTCTCCAATAACAAGCTTAATTCTCTAAAGCCTGACAAAGAAAGAAAACCGCAGATGAGAAAACAGAGCCTTGGCTTCTCTGAAACCTCTAGAACTAAAAGTGCTGTAAGGTTAAAATGTTTGTTGTTGTTGTTTGCTGCCTGACACAGAAATTAAGCATTTATTATTCATGTTGCTAAACTGTTTTGAAGCAAATTTCCAAGTTTCATCAAATGCAGAAAAGTAGTTATTGCTCAGTGAGAGACATGCATGTAGAAAAACACAAAGTGAAAACAGGTCAGTGGTATATGAGCACACTAACATGGGATTTATGGTGATGGCTTGGTGATAGCAGCTGACACGTCCTAAAGACTGAATGTTGTGTTACAGTTTCTCGTCTCTTTGTCTCCATGTAGTTATCAGTTTGCTGTTATATTGCTGATCTACCTTCTCCCTCTGCTGGTGATGCTGGTGACATACTCTATAGTCGGCCGATCGCTGTGGGGTGGGCACATCCCTGGAGAGGCGTCAGACCATTACCACAGCCAGATAAATGCCAAGAGAAAGGTTACACTGTTTCTTTTTTTACTACTCACTTTGACTACAAATCCTCCGAGCTGACCTGATCTTAAAGAAGAAAAAACAGCAGCAATTACTCAGGCTTATATGTCTTCTTATTTTCCATAGGTGGTGAAGATGATGGTTGTGGTGGTGGTGACGTTTGCCCTATGCTGGCTGCCCTACCATGTCTACTTCATACTGGGATCATTTAACAGAGACATTTATAAGCAACATTACATTCAGCAGGTTCACGGATGCCTCTCTGTTTTATATTCTTGAAGCTGTAGTTTTGTGTTTACTCATTATTTTTTGTGTCTTCGTCAGGTGTATCTGGCCATATTCTGGCTGGCAATGAGTTCAACTATGTACAATCCTATTATTTACTGCTGTCTAAACCAAAGGTGAGCCCACAGTAATTGTGCCAAGTTTAAAAATAATATTATAACTTCAAAAACATCAGTAAGTCGGACATAAATCAATCTCTTCCTGCAGATTTCGTGCTGGTTTCCGTCATGCCTTTGCTTGGTGTCCCTTCATCAAAGTGTCAGAGGAGGACAAGATGGAACTGCAGCACACACACACCTTCAGAGTCACCATGACCCGCAGCCACCGCAATGACATGTCATCCGTTAGAACAAACACTACATATGTCTCAAACACGCTTGTCACCAGTGACCTGGTCACAGAGAGAGATGCTCGCAGACAGCTTAAGAAGAACACGTGCAACTCGCATCCGGTGAAGAAACTGGACCATACTAAATCCCCAGCTGTGGCGCTTATGGAGCACACCCAGTGATCGCTGGCAGACATCATGATGAGGACACTGAATTGTGAATAAAAACGCTCCAGCTGGTGGAGACAGAGGAAGGCCTGTGGAGTACTGGACAGAGTTAATCAAACTAAGGCATTCATTCCTGTAGATCATGAACTTTGTTTGGGTCAAATAATACACGATGGATGAATGAATGTGACTATCAAACTATTGCAGCACATACAAAACATTTAATTATGCCATTGAAACATTTGTGGCTGTGTGTAGATTAATCCACCCTTGATCTATTTACACTGCTCCATGAAATTAAGTGAACACTTAAATATGTGTTCATCATGGTTAGAAAACCGAGAACGTCATTGTGTTCTTCACAGAGAACACAATGACGAAACGAGTGAAAGTGGAGACCAAAATCATCACACCAAAGGTCAAACATAAATTCACAGGCTGTTCCAGCTTGTGTCATAATATGCCTCAGTAATGTTTACTGGCCATGTGTTCCTATATGCACTGGATATGTCTGGATATGCTCCTGATGCGATATTGGATAGTACACTGGAAGATCTCCTCCCAGATTTGTTTCAAGGCATCAGTGAGTTACTGGATAATCTATTTGGCTATTTGACAGTCAGTCTGAGGGTTTCATTCTGGTTTCAGATAGCAGTCAGGGCATCACTGGCTAGCAGGTGGAGGTCTGTGCAAGCCTCCAAGGATACGCTTCCCCAGGCCATCACTGACCCACTGCCAAAAGCTCATGTTTATCATGGTGTCCACAGTCTCTTTAACCGCTGTCATATATGCTCCTCTTCTCCTCATTTATAAAGACCAGTGGCAGTGAGCACAGGTCTCACTAAATGACATTAGACCATTGTGAGTCTGATTCTAACAGTTTTTTCAGGGGCATGCACATCAGTAGCCTTATTTTGAAGAGCTCTGGCAGTACTTCTTCTCATCCTCTTTATAGCAAAGAAGCAGATACTTGTCCTGCTGCTAGGTCGTTGCTTTTCTACAGCTCTGTCCAGCTCTCCTTGTGCCACAGCCTGTCTTTCCTGGTATCTCCTCCACACTCTCGGGACTGTGCTGGGATACACAGAAAACCTTCTGTTGGAGGAGGTGGACTACCTTTGCATCCTAAAGGGGTGCAGGTAAAATCTCATGCAAATAGCAGTGACAAGGACACTAGCAAAAATTAGAACTAGAGAAAAATCAGTCAGAAGGGTTAAAGAAGGAGCAGAAGTATGTGGCCCCTCGTTGCTCCTCCAGTGCAGCAGCTGTGAATTTCATCCTAACTGGACAGACTGATTTCCCTGAAGCTGAACTGACTTTATGTCATAGTGTGATGATCAAGTGTTCCCTTCATGTTTCTAGAAGTGTATTCCACTGGAAAGTGTCCTCCCATTGCTGTCCAGACCTCTACATGCTCTCTTTCCTCTACCTTGGACATTCAAGTGTTACTGGACACATTTAACTGTGGTTACTGGTTTTCTTGTGCAGAGAAAGGACGAACAGTCCAAACCCTTAACAAAGTTGTTTGTGCAGCGTCTTCATTTGATATAAGACTTTCTTTAAAAATTCTGCTAAAAAAGTCTTTCTATTTAATTTCTCTTCTATATTAATACTCTATAATCAAAGTAATTCACTCATTCTTTAAGTTTGTTGGGATTCTGAATTGGTAACCACAGCTTAGCTGCTCTTCTTAGTCTGGCTTTTACTCATATTGAGGAATCCTCAAACATTCAGAGATCAGCTCAAGCTCAAAGCGATGTCACAAAATCACCAATAAATACACCTCCTTCTCCTGTTTTTGCCTTAAATTAATCAATTGTCTGGTTTGCATGTATTCGTTGCTGTGCAGTACTTTTCCCCTTTCACGCATTTGTTACACGGTGTGCATTAATACAGTATTTTTGCTCTCATATTGTGAATTCACTGGATGGAGTCTACATTAAAAATTCAAGTGCCGCTACTTCTAGTACAACCTAATGTGAAACATAGTGATGCTATCTACTGAAGACATTCATGTAAAATATCCAGAAGTAAATATGAAACTTGTGGTTGTTGCAGTTAAGAGTTAAATAATGATGCTTTAAATGTTGTAACCTGTGAGAATTAAGTTTCAGAATGAAGTAAAAACATTTGATTATTGAAAACATTTTGATGTTTTAAGCACGCACTGTGGCCGTGTGAAGCGTCTGTTGTTGTCGTCTGTACGGAGCGGGATTTTTGTTGTTCGTGACTGAAATAAAAATGTTTAAATAATGTGACAAGTGCTAATAAAGTTACAATACAGGAAGTAGTGCACACATTTATTTGTGCCCCATCTAACGCCTGAATTATACCCGCTGTAGCTGCTAACAGAGCTCTGTGTAACTTCAGCGCCGCAGGGTTACTTTGACCTTTTGTTCATACCGAATACATTTGTAACACCACTAAAGAGACTCATAAGTACGTGAGTGCTAAATCATTAATGCACAAACAAAAACAAACCAACCACGCCATCATGTTTACACAGGTTTGACTTTATTAAGTGACTGATTGGGGGTGTGGGACAGATGCATCTTTTGTTAGCAGAATCACACAGATTCAAGTGTTTGTGTGTGGCTGGACGATTCTGGGGTTATTCTGAAGGCAGAGTAAATTAGAGCTACCGGTCTTCTTTAATCATACAATTTGACTAAAAGGTAGGAAAGGACATTCTTCTAGCCTGGTTGGTAATTAATTAATTTGAATATTTAAAAAGGTGGTCAGCAAAATACACTTGTGCATCTCAACCATATCCAGTCCTCCACGGGCACCACTGATCTTACAATAGAATTTTTTCTTCTTGTGCTCTCTAAGGCTTCATAATGAATCAAAGTCGATGTAACTGTGAGAATATTTTTTTCCCCTTTTGCTTTGAATACAATGAAAATAAATATTAATTTGCATAAATTATGGTACATGAATGAGCCTTACAGAAGTTACCTTAAGACGTCCTCCTGAGCTTTTAGGAGCATATGGTAATATTAAAGGGGCGAGTACAGTATGTGCTTTTATTTATGGCCAACATGTTAAAAACCCTGTTAAAAAAAAAAATCTGTAATGTTTGTATATGTTTATACACACTATGGCTGCTGTTGTTGTTCACCTGGCATCCGTGTTTGCACCACATTTCTGTTTCACATTGAAGTAGCTGTTAGAGTCTTATTGTGGTGATGAGTTTAGCCAGGACTTCTTAAGAAACGAGCACACTGTCAGCAGCTGTGACCGGTACCAACAACAGGACACATCATTTACACTAAAGTACAGACAATAAAAGATACTGCTCTCTTCGATCAGACCAGTGGTTCCCAAACTGTGGTGCGGGGAGCTACCGCAGGTGGGCCGGAGAGGACCAGAGGAGAAATGTTTTTAGG